>PVJC01045423.1:0-13715 GCA_004026665.1 Murina feae | reverse complement strand
GGGAGCTGCCAAGCAGGCCCCTGGCCCCTGCAGCCTTGCTTTCCCGCTCCCCGGTGCCCCGCAAAGGGCCTGGGCAGCTGCCAAGCAGGCCGAGACTGCCCTGCTGCCTCTTTCCCACTCCCCAGCCCACCACCTTGCTTTCCCACTTCCTGGTGCCCTGCAAGGGGCCTGGGAAGCCCACCAAGCAGGCTGCCGACCCTGCGCCTCTTTCCCGCTCCCCGATGACCCTCCAACCCTGCCGCCTCTTTCCCACTCACGGGTCCTGGGTCCTGCGCTGTCCCACCCTGCAGCCGCTCTGTGCACTTGGGCGGTCCCTCAGCCCGGCCTGTGCCCTCTCGCAGTCTGGGACCCCTCGGGGGATGCCCACCTGCTGGCGTGCCTGACCAGCCTGGGTGAGGGGCTTTAAGGCTGCCCACAGCTCCCGTTGCCCAACGTCCCAGCAAGGCCGGCTGGACGCAGGTTTCCTATAATTGATGCTGTTCCATTAAGGCGGCGTTTTACTAACGAAGCCCCTTCTCTGCCTCACCTCTCGGCTTCTATAATGAAACAATTGTTACACTTAATTGTTGCAAATGTGCGTTTTTGCTTCAGGCCAAAGGCTAAGGAGCCAGCGAGCAGGTAGTTTCGCTCTCCCTCCTGCTGCAACAGACGCTGCCTAAATGTTTACTCAGGTCCGTGAGTGGCGGCCGCCATGTTGGCTGGGCTAATTTGCATACAGCCGTTCTGATTGGCTGTGGGCGTCCCGGAGAAACGGTTAATTTTACTATTCCGCTTTTATTAGTTTAGATTCTCTTTTTGCTGAGAAGTCTCCACTTATCTTTTGAAACCTTTTTCATAGGTAAACCTCTTTAATATTTATATGTGACAATAAGTATAATGAAATCATAATTATAGAAAATTAAAATTGACTTTAACTCTTTGATGATACCTATGGTCAGATAGATTGTACTCAAACTGTTTTACTTCTCTAGGCCTCAGCTTATTTATTTGTAATATGGGATAACCATCTGGGTCTGTTGCAAAGTATTTCCCTGAGATTAAATGAGATTTAAGCTCCTGCACCTTTATTTTTGGGGGGAGGGAAGTATTGTGTGTGTTGTTTTTTAAACAGCCACATATTGCCTACTGAAGTATTTTTTGTTTGTTTATTGATTGGTTGGTTGATTTTAGAGAGAGAGAGAGAAATACTGATTTGTGTTCTACTTGTTTTTGCAGTCGTTGGTTGATTCTTGTGTGTGCCCTGACATGGGGGATCAGAGACTCAACCTCGGTGCACCTGGACAAAGCTATTAGCCAGCTGAACTGCCTGGCCAGGGAACTGCACTTTGTAAATTGGTGTTTTTTAGTTTTGTTTTGTAGTTTGTTTTTTTAAGATTTTTAAATTGATTTTAGGGGCGGGGGGTTGAAGAGAGAGAAAAGAAAAACATCCATGTGAGCATGAGACATCAGTTGGCCACCTCCTGTACACCTCCCACCAGGATTGAGCCCGAAAGCTGGACATGTGCCCAGACCGAGAATCAAACTGGCAGTTTAGTGCACAGGACTATGCCCAACCAATTGAGCCACACCAGCCAGGGTTGTTGGTGCTTCTTAACACCTATATTTCCATACCCCGAGATAGCTGAGAGATGTGGCATACTCCTGTTACTAACAGTGGCTTGCTGTGACAGTGATTGTGGGCAGTGGGGGAACACATACATAGTTTGAAAGAAATTCCTCAGTCCTTGGACATACAGGGTGGGTCACAAGTAGGTTTACAGTTGTTCGTTTGGAAAATACAATAAATAATAATGCAAGAATAAACTCTGTGTTTTGCCTGCTCACAACTGAAAACCTACTTTTGCCCCATTTTATTTCTCATCACCAATGAGAAGTACTGTTTAAAATGGAACGCACATATAACTTCACTGAGAAGAAAGGAATTCCTGTATAGTGATCATAATGTATGTACAGTGTTGTAAATATTTTTAAATTTTGGTGTAGGTATAATCTTGCATTTCAGAATTGGGCAATGATTGTATTTCCCTAATTACTTAATTTTCAATTGCAGATAACTATTGCAGAATACTTGCAATTAGCCACCTTTGGTATTAAGGTTAATTATATTTCTATTCTAGGGCCATAGGTGTTACAGTCATCCATGGCTCTCTTATCCATAGTTTAACCATGGTGCACTCTAATCATTGTTTTTTTTTTGCACATGATTGATGTTGCTTATACCAGCGTTTAATTAGGAAGCTACTCACGGAAGTTAGGAATTCAGAGATTGTTAATGAGCAGTACAGAGAAGGTATATTTGATCCTCCTAGCATCTAGAGGATTGAGAAAAAGAACATAAACTCTTCCTGTAATATTTAATAGTATACAGTCTATAAATATTGCTGATGAAATTATGCATTGATAATCAGTGCGTATACAAAAGTATTCTCCTATCTAACATTGCTGATCTAGTAATTGTTCTAGTTATGTAATTGAACAAGTATAACTATTTAGAAATGCCTGGCTAATGAGATTATATCATAGCATACTGAATTAAACTCACATGGTATGTACTTTTTATGAGAAAAACATCTAGTGTTAAGAAATTACTGATTAAATTATAGTGTGTTATGTATTATATGTTGTATGTGTATATGTAAAAGCTATTAATATAAATAATTCCCTTAATACTAGTCATCATCTTTGTTTTATTTCTAGAGATTATCTTCTTGGTAACTCTAGCTTTTACTTTTTTCTAGGATGGGAAACTATTGTGGGAGCAAGAACTATACAACAACTTTGTATATAATAGTCCTAGAGGATATTTTCATACATTTGCTGGAGATGTAAGTTGTACTTTTCTTTATTGCCTCATATAATATAATTGCTTTACATTTGTCTGTGGAAAGCATTTATGAGTTTTCTGTGTAACTATTATAAAAAAAGAATTATTTTACTTTTAAAAACTTCATAGATATTATAGCTACATTGGAAGAAATGGCCAAGATTTTTTTTTTAAATATGTATATTTTTATTGATTTTAAAGAGAGAAAGGGAGAGGGAGAGAGAGAAACATCAATGATGAGAGAGAATCATTGATCGGCTGCTTCCTGCACATCCCCTACTGGGGATTGAGCCCACAACCCAGGTATGTGCCCTGACCGGAAATCGAACCATGACCTCCTAGTTTATAGATTTGATGCTCAACCCCTGGATCATGTTAGCCAGGCAGAAATGGCTAAGATTTAAGGGCAAAAATAAAAGACTTTAAAGAGGACTGTAAATGTAATTAATTTACTATGTAGAAAGGAAGTTTGATCTTTTTATTTAAAAAAATATATATTTTTTATTGATTTCAGAGAGGAAGGAAGGAAGGAGAGAGAGAGAGAGATAGAAACTTCAATGATGAGAATCATTGATCTGCTGGCTGCCTCTTGCACATGCCATACTGAGTACTGAGTCCACAACCGGGAATGTGCCTGAACGGGAATCAAACTGATCTCATTGATGCATGCAGGCTGGGCTGATTTTTTCTTTTTCTTTTATCTTCTCTGTTTGAGGGCAGATAGTTTAATCTCTCTGTCTTACGTATAAAAACAAAGTCTTAATTAATTGTTCTCTAATCCATGATAGTTTTTAAATATTTAATATTCTATTGCCATTCAAGTTACTTTCTGAAAGAAGTTTATGTCTTAGAAGAGTGCTAAAATACAGTAAATGGGGTGAGGGGGGCGCAATTTAAAAAATGTATTGCATATACTTGGGGAAAATGTTAGAAGGATTTTTATACCGTATGTTCACAGGGGTTATCGGAGTGAATGGATTATAGGTGAATTAATTTTCTTTGTTTTTATACTTGTATTTTGTAAATGTTCTTCAATGAAAAAGGTTTGGATTAGATGGTATATCTATCTTTTCTGACAGTTTTTTTTCTTTAACTATAATTTTTTACATTTCTCTTGATAGTATATAAATACTGGAGGCCTGGTGCACGAAATTCATGCACTGTGTGTGTGTGTGTGTGTGTGTGTGTGTGTGTGTGTGTCCATCAGCCCAGCCCTGCACCCTCTCCAATCTGGGACCCCTCTCAAAATCTGGGATTGCTGGCTCCCAACCACTGGCCTGCCTGCCACCTGATCACCCCTTAACCACTCCCCTGCTAGCCTGACTGACGCCTAACTGCTCCCCTGCTGGCCCGATTGCCCCTAACTGCCCTCCCTTGCCAGCCTGGTTGCCCCCAACTGCCCTCCCCTGTTGGCCCGGTCACCCCCTAACTTCCTCCCTTGCCAGCCCAGTCATCCCTACTGCCCTACCCTGCTGGCCTTGTTGCCCACAACTGCCCTCCCCTGCTGACCTCTTGTCCACAACTACCCTCCCCTGCTGGTTATCTTGTGGTGGCCATCTTTGACCACATGGGGGCGACCATCTTGTGTGTTTGAGTGATGACAATTTGCATATTACTTTTATTATATAGGATAGAGGCCTGGTGCATGGGTAGGGGCCAGCTGGTTTTCCCTGAAGGGTGTCCCGGGTTAGGGTGGAGGGTCCCGCTGGGGTGCCTAGCCAGCCAAAGTGAGGGGCTTTGGCCATTTTCAGGCTGGCCACGGCCACGGGCTGGAAGCAGGTATCTGGGATTTATTTATCCTCTATAATTGAAACTTTGTAGTCTTGAGCAGAGGCGGAAAGCTTGGCTTCCTCTATCGCCGGGGGCAACCCAAGCCTCCTGCTTGCTCCAGCGCCGTGGCCGCTGTCATCTTAGTTGGGTTAATTTGCATATCTGATCCTGATTGGCTGGTGGGTGTGGCTTGTGGGTATAGCAGATGGTCAATTTGCATGTTTCTCTTTTATTAAATTAGATATATATACTAGGGGCCCGGTGCACAAAAATTTGTGCACTCGGGGGGTCCCTCAGCCCGGCCTGTGCCCTCTCGCAGTCTGGGACCCCTCAGGGGATGTCCACCTGCTGGCGTGCCTGGCCAGCCTGGGTGAGGGGCTGAGGGCCGTTTTCAGGCTGCCCACAGTCCCTTCAGGGTTCGAGTCCCTACTGGGATGCCTGGCCAGCCTAGGTGAGGGGCTGAGGGCCGTTTTCAGGCTTTCAGGCTGCCCACATCTCCCATTGACCCAAGGTCCCAGCAAGGCTGGCTGGAATCAGGTTTCTGGGGTTTATTTATCTTCTATAATTAAAACACTGTTGCTTTGAGCTGAGGCTTAGGCAGGTAAGGAAGCCTCCTGTTTGTTTCAGCTCTGTGGCTTCTATAATTGAAACATTGTTACCATGAGCAGAGGCTCAGTCAGCCTAGGCAGGCAGTTGCAACAGAAGCCTGTTAATTACTCTAGCTCCGTGGCTGCCGGCCGCCATCTTGGCTAGGTTAATTTGCATACAGCCACTCTGATTGGCTGGTGGGCATGGCTTGGCTGGTAGGCATGGCTTAGGCATCCTGAAGAGATGGTTAATTTGCATATTACTCTTTTATTAGATTATATATTTAAAAGTGTGTATTATGCAATTAATAATAATGTCAGTATGTTTCTATATTTTTAATAATTTACCTGAACTAAGGTTATAATTTAAATAATGCCTATAATTAAGCTGAAAAATAAAAACATAAAATAGTAAAGATAGTTGATATGCATTTTGCCAACTCTTCCAGTGTTTGCCTTTTCAAATCTAAATTATATATAGAGCTTTATTGAAGGATCAAATTCATTTTGCCTCTGTTGTTTTTTGAAGATACTTAGTTTAATATTGGAGTATCTACTGTGATAGGTAACTTTTCTAATAGTAGTCTTTTATTTTACCTTTTTACTTTTTGCCGCCTTAAGTTATTCATGTCATAAAATGAGTTCGTATCTTTTAATAAAAGTTAAACTTTTTTCAGAAATGTACTTTTGTTGATTATCACGTTTTTGTTATATAAAACAATTCTTGTTTTTTATTGATTTTCTTTTTGATGAAAATATTTTAGACTTGTCAAGTTGCTCTTAATTTTGCCAATGAAGAAGAAGCAAAAAAATTCCGCAAAGCAGTTACGGACTTGTTGGGCCGACGACAAAGGAAATCTGGTAAATTTTATTTTTTTCTAATTCCTTTTAACAGGAGCTAGCAAACTATGGCTTACAGGACAGATCTGGCCCACTGCCTATTTTTGTAAATAAAGTTGTTTTGAAACACAGCTATGATCATTGGGTTACATGTTGTTGATGACTGCTTTTTGTCACAATACAGTTGGATAGCTGTGACAGAAAAACACTAAAAATCTAAAATATTTATCTGGCCCTTTATTTTTTAAAAAGTTGCTTATCCCCTTACCTTAAAAATTCAATACTGACTTTTAAATTTGCATTTTTGTGGCACTATTTGTAACTTACATTTTTTAAAGTATTTTATACTTTGTGAATAAATATTGTAGGCAAATCTTGTAGCAAATAAGCAAATTTACAAACAAGGTTTATAAACATGGCCTTGTCTCTGTTTTGTTCCTAATGTAAATGATGAAGCCATAAGGAATTTAGTTTAATGCATAAGATGCTAATACATATAAAACAATTAGAGAATGATGCATTGCAGTACAGAGCTTTAAATTTTTTGGTATATAACTATTTGACAATAGTGTGCCAGGCTTTTCTGTTGTGAAGTAGGAGAAGGAGGGTGATTAAGAAAGATGAACCTCTCCAGAATTATCTTAAGCAGATCAGTTGTAGGAAATACAACACATGGAGTTGAGATGAGCAAATAAATTCCTTTAAAACTAGCCATTCCCATATACTCCTTGAAAAGTCTTTCTGTATACCTAGGGGTACATGTTATCCCAGTTTGAAGATTACTATATTCTAGATTGTACTTTACCAATAAGGGGAAATAAGCCATAAAAATGGTAGAAACTGGATTAGGAAAACAGGAATGTAAAATCATATATTCCAGTTTGTACATCTTTATTATTCTCCTAAAGGGTTTCCAAGTGGGAGGTGAGGTAACACTGAAAATAAAATGAACTAAGTTGTTGCCTCCACTTTCTATATTCCACTTGTAATGAGTAAATATGGGAATTATTAGGGACCTTTATTTTTATTACTTCTTTTGGCAGCTAAGGCATTTACCACTTGATTCCATATTAGGAAAGGATTTAATGCTATGGAATTATTTGTGGTTCAGTGCATATTTCAGTGACATGCTCTGGTCATAGGCCGAGAGCTCCCTGGGACTTCTTTTAGTCAAAATATGTGACATTTTCAATATATAAAAGAGTGAAAATACTTACTAAAATATATATAGTGGCTTTTACCTGGTACAAGAATTCTATTTGATATAGTTTCTAAGCTTTTAGACATAGTGTTTCAAAAGGAGAAAGATGACAACATTAGGGAAGGAGCTGATTCATCATTTCGTAGCTCTTCCTGCTAACTCAGATTCCAGCCTTTCCTCTCTTTAACTTACATGGATGGGATTCAACTTTTGGGGCTACAAAGAATTAGTCTTTTATTTTCCTCCCAGTAGCCATTTAATCTTAGAAGTTATCTGTTCCTTCTATTATGTACTTCTTGTGTCTAGTTCCATTTTCTTATTTCTCACATGATGGAGTTTGTAGACTCATCATCCTGAGTACACTATGCTCTGAACCTACTTTTGTGTCTTCTTCAAATGGTCCAGATTTGAAGAAATGATCCAGCTTCAAATATGATGTCCAGATTTGAATACCATACTCCAGAAGTAGTCTGGCTGAACTGTCACACTAAAATGATGCTTGATTTGATTAAGCACTGTTCTGCTAATGCTTCTAGCAGACATTTCACAGTATTAACTCACATTCCATGTTCAACCAAACCCTCCCTTTTTTTTACATGAATGTCTCCCAAGTGAGGATAGTGTCATCTAAGTAATTGCTTTTTAGAACTTACGCTCTCAACTTTATATTTATCAGTATATTTCCACATCTGTGTCATCACCAATTTTTAAGAAGTATTTCCTCTCTGGATGCAGAGATAACATCATCTTGGAAACTGGAGATTGATAATCATTGACATAGATAGGACTAAATTACTTCAGCTGTTTCAGAAAGTTATTGTATGAGACCAGCAGATGGAGTAATACATTTATATTTACCATTGCCAGGATTCTTAATTTTAGGTTATAGTTGTTTATAATCTATTTTATCATGTATGTGTTTTTATCATAATTTTGGAGAATTCTTAATTTAAAAATCTCTGGAAATTACATTTGTTTAAAGTTCTTTAACTACTTGGAACTTTTTAAACCAAAATTGTGTCAAACCTGGTAGGTGAGAGTATGAATACAAAGGATTGATAGCAATTCTCTTTGCTTTACTCCTACCTAATTGGCTACAGCTTTTCAGTATTTTTTTTTAGTTTGCCCCATTACTCAGACATCTGAGTATTCTCATTAACTTTGTGTTTTAATTTAGTCCTGCAGCTTTGAAACTGTCTCTATGCTGATGATTCCCAAAGTTTTATCTTCACTGCTGACCTCTCTTCAACTTTCAGATTTGTCCACTTTAGTTGGGTTTCAAAATAGCCTTCAAATTTAGCATATCTGAGCAGAACACTTGATCCATGTTCCCCAACCCCAGTCAGACCTGCTCCTTCTCCTTGCCTAGTCTTCCCACCTCAAGAGACTTTGGCTTCCTCTCGTCACTCTGGCTCACCCTGGGCCCTCGTAAATCCTGTCAGCGAGTCACATTGGCTCCACGTTCAAAATATGTCTTGGATCACTTTCTCACCACCTGTGCTGCTATCACCTAAATTAAAGCCATCATCTGTCATCAGGACTACTCTAACTCCCTCACTAGCCTCCCTGCTTCCAGTCTGTGCCTCATACTATCTTTTTTCTACATAGTAGCTAGAATAAACTTTTTAAAAATGTAGGTTAGATCATGTCTCTTGCCATTTTCAAAACCTGTAAGAGCTTCGTATTATACATAGAATATAATCTATATACCTTAACTGTGGCCTGTGGGACCTTACATTAATTATCCAGTCCCTGACTCTCCTTCTAACTTAATCTCATTCCACCCTTCCTTTCTCTCACTCCAGTCGTGCCTTCATGATGTTCCTTCATGCTCTTTCCTTCTCAAGGCCTTTGAATATGTTCCCTCTCTCACTTTATTCAGATGTCTGCTCAGTTGTCAGTTCCTCAAAGAAACCTTCCTTAACAATCTGTAATCAATCAAGACAGGAGTTTAAGTAAATTTTTATGTTGATATTTGTAGTACATATGTCTAATAATATTTTTTTAATTTATTTTCTAACAGAGAAAAGACGAGACGCCCCTAATGGTAAGCTTTTTTATAATTTTGATCAAAAAGATCTTAGATTATAGTTTAATCCTTATAGAAACATATATCATACATTAATACTTAATTAGTATCTGATCTAATACTATGTTCTTATTTTAAAATAACATGATAGATGAGGCTTCGAAACATACTATTTGGCTTTTTTTTTTTTTTTACAATGAAGGAATACTACATAGATCATTAATCTTATATCTTAATTCTGTATTCACAATTAAATTTAGAAACTGCACAATCTAGTTATAGTATCTTCCTTCAAGGAACTAAATTTTGCCTAGCATGTTGATTCATTTCTTACTTTAGATTTATCTTTTTGTCTTATTTCAAAACTAGAGACCCGGTGCATAAAAATTTGTGCACTAAGGGGGTGTCCCTCAGCCTGGCATGTGCTCTCTCACAATCTGGGACCCCTTGGGGGATGTCACCTGCTGGCTTAGGCCTGCTCCCTGGGGGACCCGGCCTAAGCTGGCAGTCAGACATCCCTCTGGCAGCCTGGGAGCCCTCAGGGGATGCCCACTTGTCAGCAGAGAGCAGGCCTAACCTGCAGTCGGACATCCTTAGCAGTGCTGAAGAGGTGGGAGAGGCTCCTGCCACCACCACTGTACTGGCAGCCATCAGCCTGGCTTGTGAGAGCACACTGACCACCATAGGGCAGCTCCTGCATTGAGCGTCTGCCCCCTGGTGGTCAGTGTGTGTCATAGTGACCAGTCATTCCCAGTGGTTCTGCTATTAGGGTCAGTTTGCATATTACCCTTTTATTGTATAGGATATTATTTCACACTGGTAATAATGAAACTAGCTCCTTTCAATGTTTAGAACTAATAATAGCTGCACATAACCCTCCTTAATTTGATGAAATAATATAGGTTCATATATTTTTAAAAATACTGTATATTAAAAGTAATACCAATATATAAATGACAAAGTCCCAGACCTCTAGGGCAGAAATTCTCATTTGGACTCTATAAAATCCTCCTTTAAATTGTGTGTTAAATTTTATTTTTATTTTATTTTTTATAAATTTTATTGATTTTTTTACAGAGAGGAAAGGAGAGGTATAGAGAGTTAGAAACATCGATGAGAGAGAAACATCAATCAGCTGCCTCCTGCACACCTCCTACTGGGTATGTGCCTGCAACCAAGGTACATGCTCTTGACCGGAATTGAACCTGGGACCTTTTAGTCCACAGGCCGACGCTCTGTCCACCAAGCCAAACCAGTTAGGGCTGTGTGTTAAATTTTATAAGTATATATAATTTTTACTCTGAGGAGAGAGAATCCATGACTTTTATCACATTTAAATGTTGTTCCTGACCCTATGACAGTAAGTAACTATTGCCCCAGGAGCCTTCATTATAATGGGAAATATATCTGCTCCTTTTTAAAAGCATCTCAAAACCTCTCATCAGAATTTAGAATAATTATTCTAATTTAACATAATTCAGAGTTCTTACCATATAACAACTGTTAGTGATTATTGAGATTTGTTTCTTTTAAACAGATATATTGCTTTCTGATCTTGTCCTTAAATTTATTTTCCAATATAGAAACATGAACCAAATATTATTGTATTAAATTTTGGATTACTTGGCTTACCAGTTTTGTTTTTGTTTTTCTAATATATTTGTATTGATTTCAGAGAGGAAGGGAGAAGGAGAGAGAGAGAAATATCAGTGATGAGAGAGAATTATTAATTGGTTACCTCTTACATGCCCCACACTGGGGATTGAGCCCACATCCCAGGCATGTGCCCTGACCAGCTATCAAACCATGACCTTCTAGTTCATAGGTCGACGTTCAACCACTGAGCCACGCCAGCTGGGCCTTATTAGTTTTTTTTAATGTCTGACTATCTTCAGTAGTACTTACCATGTGCCAAGTATTGTATACTTTGACTTTCCCTTAGTTAATTAGTTAGTTAGGTTAATCCTCACCCAAGGATATTTTTCCATTGATTATTAGAGAGAGTGGAAGCGAGAGGGAGAGACAGAGAGAGAGAAACATTGATGTGAGAGATTGGTTGCTTCTGCACACACTCCGCGACCAGGGCCTTAGTGTTCGAGCCTGCAACAGAGGTACATGCCCTTGAC
Organism: Murina feae; assembly: GCA_004026665.1. Lineage (NCBI taxonomy): Eukaryota > Metazoa > Chordata > Mammalia > Chiroptera > Vespertilionidae > Murina > Murina feae. The sequence continues at coordinate 2,338 of PVJC01045423.1, read as the reverse complement.
TGGAATCAAACCCAGGACCCTTCAGTCTTCAGGCCAACACTATATCCACTGAGCCAAATCAGCTAGGGCCAACTTTCTCTTTTAAATGGAAATTTTAATACCAAGTTTATAGGGTTTCTGTGGAGAAATGAAAAATTCAAAGTGCTTAGCATAATGCTTAATAACTTAGTTATGGTGAAGACAATAACAAAGATAATAACAGCAGCTACTATTTAACAATCATTGACAACCTGCCAGGCACTGTCCGACAACCTTTTGAAGTAGCTCCTAATATCCCCATTTTATACGTGAGTACACTGGGGCACAGATAGGTAACTTGTTCAAGATCACCTCACTAGTAAGTGGTGGAACAGGATTCAGTCTCAAGAGCTCGACATCCAGATTCAGTTAGCCACTGTACTATGTCAATATGATTTTGAAGGAGGAATTGAGACCAAGAGGGAGCTAATAACATGCTTCAGTCACGCACATAGCATGTTGCAGAGGCAAAGGCAGCAGAAGCAGCTGAATTGGAAGTTACTCATCTGTGAGCCTTGAAAGCAGTATTGTAATTATTTTTCCTTGATATGTGCTCTATATTATCATCTCTTTTTTATTAAATTATTTTGATTCTGTGAGCATATATCAAGTACCAGTGGGGAAGGTTTCCTAGTGGTGGCCTCTTTGGAGAGAGTAATCCAAGATTTGATGTTGTACAAATAATAATATAATAAAAGGATATAAATACTTTATGGTTTTTCAAAATTTTAACCTTTCAATCCATATAAAATATTTCTGAAGAGGTACCTAATCCATGTATAGATAGAATTTGCATATTCTTCTTTATGTAACAGTGGTGTCTCACAATTTTATTACCTCTACTAAGAGAGATACTCATAATTAATATATTTTCTTTCTCTGAGATTGATCTTGGTTTTAAATCTTTAGATCTGTAGTTTTGACCCCTTAATGTAGTTGTCCCAAAGTAGTTTTTTCATTAAATAAATGGAGAGTTAAAAAAAAAAATAGAATTGTTAAAAGGCAAAAATACATAGCATATAGTGCCAATACTTGTATATTTATTTATAAAATATACATATAATACGGTATTAATATAGCACATAATAAATAATGAAATAATAGATATCTTAATATTTTTTTCCTACTTTACACTCGATTGTTTTGTTCTCCCTATTGTGTGGAGACCCCTCTTTTAGAGGCAGCGCATTTCTTTTCTGCATTTGGTGCAATACCACTAGGTGGCAATGGACACCTTAACCACTTTGCATTGTCCATGCTTTGTCTCAGATCCTCATTTAGATTATCAGTGTAGCAGACCTTTTCCAATGTAACTATTAAAAGGATACTTTATGTAGAAGTAACATATATTCCTGAAATGCAGTTCAGTATCTTCCTCACTAACTCCTAATCCATACATCTTTCTTTTCTCTTTATTGGTCAATCTCACCTTTTATCTTAGACGCTTTCCAATAAGGTTTGTTCTCAACTTCATGCCTGCTTGACATCAAAGGCCTCTGGGCCACCTGTTTCTCAACTGTTTTGCCTTGGTGAGAGTTCCTACTTTTTATGTAATACTAGGGGCTCGGTGCACAAAAATTTGTGCACTCGGGGTGGAGGGAGTCCCTCAGCCCGGCCTGTGCCCTCTCACAGTCTGGGACCCCTCAGTGGATGTCCTATGATGGCCCCAGTCTGCCAGGCGCCGTGTGTGTGTGTGTGAGTGTGTGTGTCCGTCCCCACTGGGGACCTGCCCCCAGCCGCATCTGAGGCTTGGAGCAGTCCTCCTGTGTGTGTCTACCTGCTGGGGGCCTGCCCCCAGGCTTGGAGCAGGCATCCCCTCTATGTTGATCTCTCAGACTCTTGCCCTCCCCTGCATGTTGTTCTCTTTTTTGAGCTGTGGCCAGGGCTGGGTGCTGCCTGCCTCCCAAGCTTGCCTACTGCCCATCTTCCTCCAACCAGCAGAAAGCAGGGGAAACCCCACCTCGTGGTCAGGCCAGCCTTTTCCTGCTCCCTGATCCCCAGAAGGGACCTGGGAAGCCACCAAGCAGGACACCAACTCTTTCCCACTCACCCGTCCCCCACTGCCTTCCTTTCCCACTTCCCTGTGCCGCCAAGGGGTCCGGGGAGCTGCCAAGCAGGACCCGGTGCCTGCAGCCTTGCTTTACCGCTCCCCGGTGCTCTGCAAACCAAGCAGGCCGAGACCCCCCGCCGCCTCTTTCCCGCTCCCCGTCCCACCACCTTGCTTTCCCACTTCCTGGTGCCCTGCAAGGGGCCTGGGAAGCCCTCCAAGCAGGCCACTGACCCCCTGCTGCCTCTTTCCCACTCTCTGATGCCCCTCCAA
>PVJC01045422.1:0-13705 GCA_004026665.1 Murina feae | reverse complement strand
GCAGGCCGCACCCAGCCCTGGTCACAGCTCAAAAAAGAGAACAACATGCTGGGGAGGGCAAGAGTCTGAGAGATCAACATAGAGGGGGTGCCTGCTCCAAGCCTCCACGGTGTGCCTGGGGGCAGGCCCCTGGCAGGTAGACACACACAGGAGGACTGCTCCGAGCCTCAGATGCGGCTGGGGGCAGGTCCCCAGTGGTCACACACACACATACACACATACACAAAAGTCGCCTGGCAGACTGGAGCCATCATAGGACATCCACTGAGGGGTCCCAGACTGTCAGAGGGCACAGGCCGGGCTGAGGGACTCCCTCCACCTCGAGTGCACAAATTTTTGTGCACCGGGCCCCTAATATATATATATATATATATATATATATATATATATATATATATATATATATTCACTGTTGTTGTTAATCCTCACAGGATGATACTTTCCCATTGCTTTTCAGAGATAGTAGAAGGGAGAGAGGGAAGGAGGGAAGGAGGGAGGGAGAAGGAGAAAGAGAGAGAGAGAGAGAGAGAGAGAGAGAGAGAGAGAGAGAAGAAACATCCATGTGAGAGAGACACATCAACTGGTTGCCTCCTGCTGACTAGGAACAGAGAGTGAACCCACAACCCAAGTACATACCCTTGACCCAGAATGGAACCCTGGACCCTTCAGTGTGCAGACTGACTCTCTAACCACTGAACCACATGTTTCAGGGCCTCAGTCTCATATTATGTATCATATTAAAAATAAGGGATAATGCTAATTAAATTTTACTCTTCTGAAGAAGCTGCTGAAATCTTCACCAAGGTCCCTTATCTTATGGGCCTTGGATGCCGCAGCAACCTCCAGGTGCTGCCGTAAAGCTGAGAAGTCATATTACAATCAACATTGTCTGAGGACTAAACAGACGACTATTTTGATATAATGTCCGTGACCTGCTTTAACAATTCCTCCTTTAATTATGCGAAATGCAGACATGAAGCATTTAAGTGATGTATTCATGATCATACCTCTAGTCAGTGACAGAGTACTTTTCAAATATCTATTAAACCAAATATCCTCAGAGGAAAATACACATTGCTGAATCTCTTACTGAATGGCAAAGGAGCTTTTCAATACCTGGTGTGACCCATTCATTGCTTTGGTCCGCTCAGGGCTGCCATAACAAAATGCCATACACCAAGTGGCTTAAATTGGAGAGATGTATTTTCTCACAATTCTGCAGGTTGGAAATCTGAGATCTCTCCTTCTTTCTCTTAGAAGGTCAGAGTCCTGTTGGATTAGAGTCCACCCTTGAGACTTTTTTTTTTATTATAATCAACTCCTAAAGACCTTATATGGAGACATAGAACATTATGGGTTATGAATTAAATGTATGAATTTGGGGGGGGGAGGATTATACAATTCAGTCCACAGCACCACTTACTTCTACAACTTTGATTACATTATTTCACTTAATTTAGTCAAAAATTTATCTTACCAAGTCTAGATGGCTACTTAAGTTAAGTTTACATTTTCTTTCATAGCTTAAACTCAGAGATTTCTTGTAAACTATATTGTCATGAAGAGAGTAAAGAAAGGTACCAAGTTTTATTCCAGATGTGGTCATGTGTCTTATTTATAGCAATTCTTTTAAAAATGTGAAAACTTATAATTCATGAATTTGCTCATATATACACACACATACATACACACATACACACACACACTGAGTGGCCAGATTATTATGACCACTCCATCAGTACTTCATTGGGCCACCTTTTGCCTTCAATATTGTTGAGATTCTTCTTCGCATTGACTCCACAAGAAATTGAAAGGTGATGCGAAGAATCCAACACCATGCCTGATGAATAGCACTGTCCAATTCTGTGAGATTTGATGGTTGTGGAACCAGCTGCCTGATGGCTCTTTTAACTTTGTCCCACAAATGCTCAATTGGATTGAGATCTGGTGATTGTGGGGGCCATCTAAGCAAGGTAAAGTCTCTCCCATGTTCTTGAAAGCACTCCTGCACAATATGAGCACCATGGCAAGGTGCATTGTCTTGTTGGAAGAAGCCATTTCCATTGGGATATGACATCAACATGATAGGATGAACTTGATCAGCAATGATACTTATGTATGTTGTGCTATTCGGACGTTTATAATGATCTGGCCCTCTTAGCAACTTTAGCACGAAATTATAGCTAATTTGCCTACAAATGTCAGGTGGTCATAATAATCTGGCCACTCAGTGTGTGTGTGTGTGTGTGTGTGTGTGTGTGTGTGTATAGTTCCACAGTTGAGTCTTTGTTTTTAGAGATAGCAGGTTTTTACAGATATGGTGGTAGTGCATTCTGATTTTCTTTGTTAGCTATGAACACAAATAACAAATATTAATATTGAGAAAGACAATGCAATTACTTTCCCATTCTGAATTAATTCTGCTAGCATATGTGAATCATATCTCTGGAACTATATTTTATAATGTTTTTTTCTGCTGAATAAAAAATTTAGAGTATATTTGATACTCTTGCTCTACAGAAATGGTTAGAATTGTAATATATGGATTTCATTAGATGCGCATTCAGAATTCCTTTTATGCTGCAAACAATGGCAAGAAAACATGCACTCTGCTATTTGCCAACATAACTGAAAATACTTAGAAGAAATTATAAGAATGATAGAAGCACAGAAATTTGACCTATTTAACAAGTTGCTATTAGGGCTAATAGATATAACATGATTATGCTTGGGAAATTTTTAATTGTTATAAAATAAATTAAAATTTAATTGGATAAAGACATTTCATTGCTATTATTAATAACAACAATAATTATCATAGTGTTAATAAGTGGATAGGATTAAATTCAGAATGACTAAGGTATTTAGTGGCTGCTTACATTAAGAAATACAAATCAAAACCTAATTAAGAAGAGATAAAATACCTAGGTAGCTATTATATGCAAGTAACAATAGATATTGTTTTCCATTTAGCTGGTTTTGGCTTGTTATCAAAGGCATCCTTGAAAGAAATAAGCTAAAGTGCAAGGAATTGCCAAACATATGTTTGTCTATCAAGGTACTGAATGGTCCTGTCATAGATTTGTCAAAATAAATATGGAGATACTATCACTTTCTCTTTATTCCTAGTGCATTTTGACTGTCCATCAGTGGGAATAATTTTCCTATTTACAGATACTGAATGTTCCTTTCATGCTTTCTTCACAGGTGCTGTCTGGCATAGAATATGTTTATAAAAATAGGCTTGTCACTGCTTACTACTCTCTAGAAATGGAAATGGTTCTGAAAGTTTTCTTCTGTCATTCTAAGAATATTTAGATTATCAATTTTAAAAAATTAAAAATATTTCTAAAATTTGCAAGTGAATAGATTTAAAATGAGACATATAATATCAAATTCACCAATAAAATATATTTTTAGTGAAGTGCATAACAGATTTAAACAGACCCAAAAAGATCCACAAAATGTAGAAATATATTCTAATCAATCTAATCTAATAAAAGAGAAAAATGTAAATTGACTGCTCCTACACTACATCCCAAGCCACGCCCACCAGCCAATCAGAGAGACTATATGCAAATTAACCCAACCAAGATGGCAGCTGGAAGACATGGAACTAGAGTGAGCAAGAGGCTTGGTTGCCCTGGCTGTGGAGGAAGTCAAGCTTCCCATCTGCCCTGGCCAGTTGTGGCCTCCGCTCAAGGCAACAAAGTTTCAATTATAGAAAATAAATAAATCCCAGATACCTGCTTCCAGTCAGCCTTGGGTCACTGGGGGTGGTGGCCAGCCTTCAAACAACATCAGCTCCTCACCCAGACTGGCCAGGCACCCCAGCAGGAACCCCCACCCTGAAGGGGCTGTGGCCTGCCTGCAAACGGCCCTCAGCCCCTCACCCCAGCTGACCAGGCACCCCAACGAGACCCCACCCTGATCTGGGACACCCTTCAGGGCAAATTAGCCAGCCCCCACCTATGCACCAGGCCTCTATCCTATGTAATAAAAGGTAATATGCAAATTGACCCTAACAGCAGAATGACTGGTCACTATGACACACACTGACCACCAGGGGGCAGATTCCCAATGCAGGAGTTGCCCCCTGGTGGTCAGTGCGCTCCCACAGGAGGAGCTCTGCTCAGACACAAGCCAGGCTGATGGCTGCCAGTACAGTGGTGATGGTTGAAATCCTCTCCTGCCTCCTTAGCAGAGCTAAGGATGTCTGACTGCAGCTTAGGCCTGCTCCCCACTGGCAAGTGGATATCCTCAGAAGGCTCCTGGGCTGCCAGAAAGATGTCTGACTTCCAGTTTAGGCCCGATCCCCTGGGGAGTGAGCCTAAGTCAGCAGGTGGACATCACCCGAGGGGTCCCAGACTGTGAGAGGGCATGGGCCAGGTTGAGGAATGCCCCTGAGTGCACAAATTTTTGTGCATGGCTTCTAATTTATAATAAAGCAGCTTACAATGATATAATATAAATTATGAATATATACTTTGAAAAATATTTTTCTGCCAAAACATTGTTATTATTTGCTGCCATATATGCAATGCTTTTCCTTTTTGTCTTTTTTTTTTTGGGGGGGGGGGAGGATGATCTTAATAGTTTGAATCAGCCAAACCCAATAATGCTCATTTAACTTTTTATAACAACATTTAAGTTTCACACAATGTTTTTCTCCTAAGTAAGTTCTGTATTGTATTCAGCTTCTCAATAATGCCATACCTACAAAAAGCCTTATATTAGTCATGACATTAAATTGATTGACTGTCCAATTAAATTTTTCTCTGATAGACTTTATTTTTCTCAGTGTCGTGTCAATTCAGAATATAGTGGTTCCATTAGTCAAATGAACACAACCATATTTTGCAAATACCCAGCAGAGGGTTAGTCATCAGTTTAAGGGAGACAGCAGGTGGTAGTGGATACCTGCCTGTATATTAGCAAAATAGGTCTTAAGTAAATGGTTCTCAACCTGTGGGTCACGACCCCTTTGGCGGTCAAATGACCTTTTCACAGGGGTCACCTAAGACCATCCTCCATATCAGATATTTACATTATAATTCATAACAGTAGCAACATTACAGTTATGAGTTAGCAACGAAAATAATTTTATAGTTGGGAGTCACAACATGAGGAACTGTTTTAAAGGGCCAGAAGATTGAGAACCATTGGTCTTAAGTGATCTTGAGAAGTATCCTAAGTTCAGGAAAGTCTGCAGGCATTGTTCATATTTTACTCTATGTTCATTTGTATTGATGATTTCAAGAAAACACTTTCTTTCAGTGAGGTTTTTTTCTTATTCATTGTTTTAATATTTTATTACAAGTTTTCCTAAAAATGTACCCAACTTCCATTTATGGTACTGATGTAATAACAGGGACCAGATATATCCTCTTACCTGAAACAATCAAAAGTCAAAATATATGAAAACAAATATATATCTACAAATTACAAGCCAATTCCATGTGGCCATGAGTACAGAGATGCCAGGTTGATAAGGAAGAAACCAGGTGGGTTCTATAACTTCCCCAGTTTACTGTCTTGTGCGTTTGTTGCTCAGGGAAGGGGAACACTGGTAGAGCCTAGCAGGGCCACAACTTGATAAAAGTTGACAAGGCAACTAGAATTATATGGATAGAGCACTGGAGAAGAGAGAGATGCACAGAAAGAGAACACTGGAGATGTGCAGGATCTCTCTCTTTATTATTCAGCTAATTTCTAATGAATGGATATACATAAAGAAACTATGCTAGGTTTGGAAACCAAGATGGCAGCATAGGGAAACACTGGGAATTACTGCCTCGCACAACCATTTAAGAACCACAACGAAAAGAAAAAATGGACACCACCCAGACCCACAGAAAGGCTGGCTGAGTGGAAATTATACAACTAGAAAGAAACTGTGATGCAGAGGAGGTGTGGAAATAAAGTACAGAGGTACGGAGGCAAGCGCAAAGGGGGCTCTCAAAAAGGGCTGGCAGCATTTTGTACCAGAGGGAGGCACAAGCTCCTGAAGGCTCTGAACTCCAGTTCCAGTAGAGTTTCTGGGGACTCAGAATCATACGGGGAGGAGCTGGACTGTCTGGCACCATCTGGCACAGGGAGGAACTCCAGAGCGGCTTGAGACCCAGTGCCTCTTAGGGCAGGGCTGAGAATCAGCCATAGCTGGTTGCTCTACCCTGTAGATTCCAGAGACCCTGCCCTACCCAAGCTGCACACAGAAGCTTTTGCAGATTAAAGGCTGGGAAGCCCCAGGCAGAAGCTAAAATAGCATCTCTTTATAGTTCCAAGAGACAGTGAACCCAGTGGTCAGAGCACCCAGTCTACAACTGCTCAGATCCATAAGGGACACATTCAGGGGGCAGACTCAGTGGGCACCAAAGCCCCACTGAAGCAAGTCTTGCCCCATAAAGGTGTCTCCAGCATAGAAGTTCTCCCTCAATAGACACAGCTGATTCTCACAGCCAATTGGCCTGGAGGTCAATTCCTCTCAGTGATACCAATAGCAATCAAGCTTAGCTACAACAAGACTGTACACAAAGCTGACAAAGCAGTACACCAAGAGTATCCACCTCAGGTAATTGAGGAGACTGAGCCACTGAGCCCTATAGGACACCTAGAACAGAAAGCCACTCTATCAATGCAAGGACGCAGACAAAATGCGGAAACAAAGAAACAGGTCACAGATGACAGATATGGAGGAAAGCAAATGACTGGATATAGAGTTCAAAACCACGGTTATAAAGTTTTTCAAGAATATTCTAGAGACTGCTGATAAATTTAGTGAGAAACTCAAGGATATGAAAAAGGACCAGCTAGAAGTTAAGCATACACTGACTGAAATAAAGAATAATATACAGTGATCCAACAGCAGACTAGAAGATCACAAGAATCAAGTCAAAGATATGAAATACGAAGAAGCAAAAAACACCCAGCTGGAAAAGCAAAAAGAAAAAAGAATGCAAAAATATGAAGTTAGTGTAAGGAGCCTCTGGGACAATTTCAAGTGTACCAACATCAGAATTATAGCGGTGCCAGAAGAAGAGAGAGAGCAAGATATTGAAAATCTTTTTGAAGAAATAATGACAGAAAACTTTCCCCACCTGATGGAAGAAATGGACTTACAAGTCTAGGTAGTGCAGAGAACCCCAAACAAACAAACAAAAAATCCAAGAAGGACCACACCAAGACACATCATAATTAAAATGCCAAGGGCAAAAGACAAAGAGAGAATCTTTATTAAAAGCAGCAAGAGAAAAGCAGTCAGTTACCTACAGTTACCCATACGACTGTCAGCTGATTTCTCAACAGAAATTTTGCAGGTCAGAAGGGAGTGGTAAGAAATATTCAAAGCAGTGAATAGTAAGAACCTACAACCAAGATTACTTTACCCAGTAAAGCTATCATTCAAAACTGAAGGTCAGATAAAGAGCTTCACAGACAAGAAAAAGCTAAAGGAGTTCATCACCACCCAACCAGTATTATATGAAATGCTGAAAGGTATCCTTTGAGAAGAGGAAGAAGAAAAAGTAAAGATAAAAATTATGAACAACAAATATATATATATATATATATATATATATATATATATATATATATCAATGAGTGAATCTAAAAATCAAGTGAATAACAAATCTGATGAACAGAATAGACTGGTGAATAGAATAGAATCAGAGGCATAGAAAGGGAGTGGACTGACAATTCTCAGGAGGAAAGGGGCGTGGGCATGTGGGGAGAGACTGGAAAAAATTGTACAACTATGGATGAGGACAGTGAGGGGGGGATAAGGGCAATGGGTGGGGTGGTAACTGGGAGGAGGGGAGCTATGGGGGAGGAAGAAGAACAACTGTAATAATATGAACAATAAAGATTCAAAATAAATAAATAAATAAATAAATAAATAAATAAATAAAACTATGCTAGACAAGCAAGAACTAGCTGAAAGTATTGCAAGTAATAGTGCCCAGTAAGCATACAGTACTAGCAGTGATGCCTGTTCCCATCATCCAGACTGAATAACTTCACAATCTATGAGAAATTGGAGTCCTAAGAATAATTAACTCTAAGCCGAATGCTATTGTGTTCCACCTATAAACACTTAAAAGCAAGACCCTAAAGATTTATACTCTTAACAAGTAAGTTAACTGCATCATGGGGAGGGGGGATGTTTAAGTATATTTTTATTAATAGAAACATATCCAGTCAAAAAGGCAGGATTCAAATGGTTGACACCCAATCATAAATAAACTACATGCAAAGGAGCAGGAAAATAACACATAAGAAGGATCAAGTAAAGCTATCTCAGAATTGATATGGATTGTAGGATTAGCTGACAAAAAACATTATTACAGCTATTATAATGGTATTCCATATTTTAAGAAGTAGAGACATGAAAGTAATAAAATGACCCAAACCAAACTTTTAGGTGTGAAAATTCTGAGGTCTTGCATGAAAAATACTGTACATGGGTTGAGTTTTAAAGTAGAATAGATATAGCAGAAAAATATGATTAGTGAGCTTGAAGACATACCCATAGAACCCATACATGTACTATTTCCTAGTATACAAATACCAGATGAATGACATATTGCCTTAGTCTTTTATATAACTTTTTAAAATATATTTTGTTGATTTTTTACAGAGGAAGGGAGAGGGATAGGGAGCTAGAAACATCAATGAGAGAGAAACATTGATCAGCTGCCTCCTACACACTACCCGCTGGGGATGTGCCTGCAACCAAGGTACATGCCCTTGACTGGAATCGAACCCAGGACCCTTGAGTTTACAGGCAGATGCTCTATCCACTGAGCCAAACAGGTCAGGCTAGTCTTGTTAGAATAACCTCAGTAACTGCTACTGAGACTTTATTCAGATGACAATTTTTTGGAAAAACATTCTTCTACTAAACAAAGTCCAAATTTTTAATCAAATGGGCTAATATCATATACTTTCAAAGTTGGTAATGTCTGTAGTTTAAAAATTATTCTTATTTTATTCACATGACCTCATGATCCCAACTCTGCTTATTTCTATGATAATATGTTAATATCTTAATTTTCCATCAATTGAAGATTTTTATTTACACATTTGTGTTTTCTGAGTTTAAGGAAAAACTTGAAAATGATCTGTATACTTTATAGTAAACCAAATAAAGACAGTTTATACTTAAGTCAAAACTTAAATATGCAAAAATCATCGGGGGCAGAATGAGGAAGATGCTAAACAGATTTCCCTTTACTTCATGTTTACCAGCTCACCCTTCCATAATAAATGATCCCACAACTTATAGGTATTTCTGTCTCCTATGGAGATCTATTATGAATATAATCTGTTTGTTGTATTAGATAAGTATTCAAGCACGCTATGTGATTCACTGATTTCACTAAAAATTGGTTCATTCTATAGTTAATGAATTATTAAAACATAAGAACAACTGTCATCTTTTCCAAGAGATATTTACCTGTAAAAAAAAAAAAAAGATACCATTTAATAATCAAAGGATCATGAAAGAAAATAAAATTCTTTAAAAGTGAATGACAGAGACACTGGCTAGTAGAAAATTACCTAAGATAAAAATGAAAAACATCTTATCTAATAAAAGAGTAATATGCAAATTAGGCATCACTCCATCACAAAGATGGCCACCCTGATGGCCACAAGATGGCAGCATCCATAGCCACAAGATGGAGGCGCCCAGTTCGGCTCAGCCCTGCCACTGAAGTGGCCAGGCCTGTTAGCCAGGCAGGTGGCAAGGAAGGAGGGGGAACTGAGGGGTGGAACAGGTCATCAGAGGGGGCTGGGGGTCCCCTGCCCAGACCAGAGGCCTTTGCCAGAGGCCTCAGACATAGGCAAGGGTGGAGCCAGTGACTACAGGGGGCAGGGGCAGAGCCAGTGGTCAGAGGGGTATGAGGGTTCCCTATCCAGGCATAAGACCTGAGCCAGAGGCCTCAGGCCTGGGAAGGGGCAAGGCTGGAGATCACAGGGGCCTGGGCTCTGGTGGAGCCAGCAAAGTAGGGTTCTGAGGGTCCCCTGCCCAGGCCTCTAGCCATGGCCAGAGGCTGCCAGTGGGGCAAGGGCAGAGCCAGCAATGGCAGGGGGCAGGATCAGAGCCAGTGATCAAAGAGGCCTGGGCTCTGTGAAGCCGGCAATCAGAAGGGCTTGGGGGTCTTCTGCCCAGGCCTTCAGCCTCAGAAGAGACTACAGGCTTGGGTAGGGGCAGAGCCAGTGATTATAGGGGTCTGGGGGTCCCCTGCCCAGTCCATATCCTTGGCCAGAGGTTACAGGCCTGGGCAGGGGTGGAGCTGGGATTGGAAGGGCAGAGGTGGAACCAGTGATCGGAGGGAACTACAGAGGAAACATCTTTTCTTAATGCTCATTGGCTAAGTTCCCTATATGCCACTGGTAATATTCTTAGTAACTTGGGTAATAAGAATCCCTAAAGGTGATCTAGGGTTTTCCCACCACACTCCTGGAGAAAATAAATGAAGGTCCACTGCTGGAGGGCTAAGAAATGTCATATCCTACCCTAGCCAGTTTGGCTCAGTGCATAATGCCTCAGCCTGCTGATTGCAGGGTCTGGGTTCAATTCTGATCAAGGGCATGTACGTAGATTGCAGGCTCCTCCCTGGCCGGGGCCCAGGTCAGGTCATATGTGGGTGGCAATCAATCAAAGTGTTCCTCTCACTTTGATGTTTCTCTCTGTCTTTCCCTTCTCTTCCATATTCTCTAAAAATCAATGGAAACATATCCTCAGATGAGGATAAAGAAAAAAAAGAAAGAAAGAAATGTCATATCCTATGAAAGACACATCTTGAAAATGCCTAAAGAAAGTTGTCATTTTTTCATGGTGAAGGGACTGGAGTCCGAGTTGATGAAAACACCTTGGTTGCTGTGGTGACTGGCAGTGGCTGCAGCAGCGGGGTGATGGGGCTGGTGGCTTCCCCTGGTTAGCCTGGTCACCTCCCACAAAGGGAGGCCAGACTGAAGCTTAGGCCTGCTCTCCAAAGGGAGAAAGGAATGGGTTTGAGCCATCAGTAGGATACTCCCTGAGGGCTCCCAATATGTGAGAGAGGGCAGGCTGGGCTGAGGACCCCTCCCTCCCAGTGCACAAAATTGGTGCATTGGGCATCTAGTAAATAATAACAGCTCTATTGGTAGAATGCTTTATACTTACCAAGTATATTATCTCATTTAGTCTTCACAACCCAGTTATACATTATATCTGATTTGTGTAAAAGCTCCTTGATGTGCAGAAAATGAAGTAAATTTATTTATTTATTTTGTTGTTGGAATCATGCTTTATTCTACAAAGGATTTAAAGTGAATAATTTGCTGAAACCTCACTGGTAAGTGGCAAAGCTGGAATTTCAAAGCATGTTTTCTGACTTCAATTCATAGTTTGATGTTGATGAACTATATTGAAAAGTTGCTTTAAGTAGTACATAGTTTCCCAATGATGAATCCTGGCAGGTCAGGGGTTCTGGTGCAATTAACTGTGTAAGAAAATTGGTCATCATTTGTCAATAAGATGTATGTAGAAAGCAAGTCTGATATGGCAGATTTGAACCATGGGAGAAAAGGAAGCTATTATAATTGGAAGGTATAAGCATGGTTGGGGTGAAAGCTCCATTTTACTTAGCATGGTTAGTATCAAAATTCTTGAAGATTTAGACAATTCCAAGGATTCTTATTTTTTACAATAGAGGCCAGGTGCATGAGATTCATGCAATTTGGGGTTCCCTCAGCCCAGTTTGTACCCTCTCACAGTCCCGGAGCCCTCGGGGGATGTCTCACTGCCAGCTTAGGCCCACTTCCCATGGGCTTAAACCCTCAGTCGGACATCCTTAGCACTGCTATAGAGGTAAAAGAGGCTCCCCCCACCACCACTGCACTTTCCAGCTATGAACCTGGCTTCTGGTGGAGCAACACTCACCCTGTGGGAGTGCACTGACCAGCAAGGGGCAGCTCCTGCATTGAGCATCTGCCTCTGATGGTCAGTGTGTGTCATAGCTACCAGTTGTTCTGCTGTTTGGTCAATTTGCATATTAGCCTTTTATTATATAGGATAATGGTGAAATATACTACTGTGCCAAGTATTAGTTTCTTTCTTCTTCAAAATATAATTGTAATAGTACCCATTCTCTTCATAATAGCTGTCAAATCTATCTAATCACTGTAAGTATTTGCTATTACTTCTCCTTGAAAGATATCTGTCAAGTCACCAGAGCTAGAAAAATAATGAAACTCAATTAAAATTAGAGTAGATGGTCTATTAGATAAGTAAAACATGGTGATAGAAATAAAACTTTGGCCCCAGACACTGTGTGCCTCTTCTCAATTGAATTCTTTTAATTCTATGCAAGAAATAACCAACAATTTAGATTTGAGTTGACTATGTCTTTGCTTACTTACAGTTTTTATTCCTTTATTTATTGATTGATTGATTGATTGATAAATATATTTGTATTGACTTTGGAGAGGAAAGGAGAGGGAGAGAGAGAAATAAACATAAACTATGAGTTATTGTGCTCTCATAATAGTCATTGTGCTGTATCCTGCACAACCCTGGGTTCCAGCCTGCAACTTGGACATGTGCCTTGATGGGGAATCTAACTGCGATCTCTTGGGTCACAGGTCAAAGCTCAATCATGGAAACACAGCAACTGGCCTATCCCTTTATTTTCTGGATTAGTACCATTTCTCTATGAACACATTATTTAAAAGACAATTTTTCAGAGAGAAATATGAAATGCAATGCATTGACTGTTTTATGAAATCATACATTCTAAAAATTTATGGTAATATATAAAAGGAAATTTTGCAAGATGAAGGATCTAGGATTACTTTGACATAGAATTCACAGTATAATTTTATTCTTTTCATTTTTAATGTCAAAAAATGTAGGTATTTACAAAGTATTTGTTAGTGTTCCCTTTGGTAATGCCACTTTAGAATTTACAACTTTACTACAAAGATGACTAACTGAATATTACACCTATAGCAGGTTGTAACGTTGCAGTTTTTCCCTAAGTTCTGAAAAATCTCAAATCTTGACCTCTCGTAATGAAAGTTGATTCTGGACAAGGTAACTGAATAATAAGTGCATATAAATCGAGAAAGTACTTTCTAATTGGCCATTTTTGAAAAAAATATTGAAGATCAATGAACACCTATACAAAATATAATTGTTTAATTAAAACATCCTTGGCTTTTGAAATCACTTACTCTTTAAGTAAATCCATAGGGTGCCTTTTAAAATAAAATTATAATAGTATGTTTTATTTTCTTCAGTTGTTACCATGCAAATACCAATTATAAAAGTTTTTTATGGTGTGCACACTATATATATATTTGCAAAATATTGATACTAATTGGACTTTAATCAAAATTAGGTTATTTCTCACATAATGATAATAGCAGTAATTGTGCTGGGAAAGAACAAGGTGAAGATGCCCTCTGAAGAGTACAGTATGGAGTTTCCTCAAAAAATTAAAAATGGATCTCCCTTTTGACCCTGTGATCCCACTTCTGGGAATATATCCTAAGAAACCAGAAACACCAATCAGAAAGGACATATGCATCCCTATGTTCATAGCAGCACAATTTACCATAGCTAAAATATGGAAACAGCCTAAGTGCCCATCAATAGATGAATGGATTAGAAAACTGTGGTACATCTACACAATGGAATACTATGCTGCTGTAAAAAGGA
>PVJC01045421.1:0-13710 GCA_004026665.1 Murina feae | reverse complement strand
ATCGGAGCTGAGCTGAGGGGCGCAGCTTCACTTTCCCTCCTGCCGCAATGGAAAGGGCTGTTTACTCAGGTCCGTGAGTGGCGGCCGCCATGTTGGCTGGGCTAATTTGCATATAGCCGCTCTGATTGGCTGGTGGGCGTGGCTTACCCTGTCTCGGAGAAACGGTTAATTTTAATATTTCGCTTTTATTAGTTTAGATGTTCTGAAAATTAATGAAATCGTCCCATGTGTTAGCAAGAAGAGAGGTCTCTCAATCTAATCTTAGTCTCCTCCCTTTTATCCCTGTTGCCCATATGACGACTGTTCTCATGAGGAGGTGATATGCGAACAGGAATCTGAATACAAGGGCACTTCCCCTTTGGGAAAGAACACAGCAGAGAGGAAAGCATGAGCAAAAGCCCGGGGGAGGATTCAGTTGAGCGAGCTCAGAAAACATGGAAATACCAGTGTATCTGTACTATAGCGAGTTATGTGGAAAATGAATCACAGTACAAGAATATAGCCCAAACATTGGGGTCCCTGGCTCATTGAATTTTTCATTTTCAACGCCTAAAGAAAAAATAAATCATATTCTGACCAACTACCAATTTTTTTTCAGCATTTCCAGCCACATAAGAAAAACTTTGGTTGGCTGGCATGGCTCAGTGGTTGAGCATTGAGCTATGAACCAGGAGGTCATGGTTCAATTCCATGTCAGGGCACATGCCCGGGTTGCAGGCTCAATGCTCAGTGTGGGGTATGCAGGCAGTAGTTGATCAATGATCCTCTCTCATTATTGATGTTTCTTTCTCTCTCTCTCCCGCTCTGAAATCAATAAAAATGTATTTTTTTTTAAGAAAAGCTTTATGTGTAATCAATGAAGGTTCAGTATGAAACTCAAACTGTCTTGCCTCAGTCCGTGCAAACTCTGAGGTGTGATTATATCCCAGAACTCCCCTGAAAGACCAGAGTAACACGATTTACAGCACCTTCTTTGGGTTTTTCTCCTGGCAGAGATTCTCAGAAAAACAGGTACATATGAAAACTTCCCTAGGCTGACAGATGCATTTGTCAGGCTGGCAGGGGTTATAGGGACTTAACATACAGTCCCCAAATCTCCATGGTTCAATATTCGAGGTTTATTTCTTCTTGATGTTATTTCCTAGGCCAAGGGTGGTGGTGAGCCTGTTCTTTTCTAAGTAACACTTAGGGACCTCCTCTGATTCTTAAGTCAGGGACCCAGCAAGAAACAGATGGCCTGTTTAAATGAACATAATTCAGGGAAAGTTTTAAAAGGGGGCAACTGGCTAAGATGTTAGCCGGGTGTAGAGAGACCCCAGGAGGTATGCCATCTATCACCTGCGCTACCTGGAACATGAAGCTTCTTTAATTGCCAGAGCTGGGAAGAAGTTCTAAAATCAATCAATCAATCCATCAATCAAGCCTAGGCTTCATAGTTACTGAGCCTGAAAGTAATGCACATCAAGTTTGCTCACACTTTATTGGCCAGAGCTTGTCATATGGATCCACTTGACAGTGAACAAAATGAGAACAGACATTTCCAACCTTTATGGTCTTATTTCCTTCAAATGCAGTTCACATTGGCATATCTACTAGGTCGAATACATACATTCCCTTCCAGGAAGTTGATCCTAACTTCAAAACTTGTGCATTTCTCAAACATACATGACTTTTTGAACTTTTATCAGTCTTAATATTTAGGTGCCTTCAGCTGTCAAGTTATCAAATATCTATTTTTGACCAGTATAATTTTCAAATTTTTGATTGGTGTCATATCTTAGCATGGAAGATAGGATTCTGGGTAACATTAATAATTAAACATTTTAAATTAAAGGATTTCATAAAGTAACTTTCTTTTTACATGATCAAAGTGACAAGTTGTTGACAGATGACTGTTACTTGCCCTCCAGTCTGGTAAAAGGAGTTTTTAAAGGAAAATAGCTTTTCACATCATTCCATGATTAATTATACGCATTCAGTATTTGAAATTTTATTTTTTAACATATTGCTCCTGAAAATATGAGCCATATATTTCTGCTCTCCTCCCCTCCTCCTTTTTACAATTAAAGATAATAACACAGTCAATGTATCTGTCAGGATAGGTTAAATTATGCGGCAGTTAACAACACTAAAAATCTCAGTGGATTAAAATGCCAAAGATTTAGTTCTTGTTTGTATAACATGATGGACTCAGCTCTTCATCATCTTCATTTAGAGACCTTGTGTGAAGTAAACTGAGTCTGGCTGTGCTCTCATGATGAACTAAAATTTCTTATTTTTATCAAGATTTTCTTGGTTATTTTTTAAAGATCCTTCTTCTCTTACAAGGTACCACACAGGATATCACATTTCATTTAGTTATCACATTTTTATAGCGTCCTCTTGGCTGTGAAAATTTCTCACTCTTAATAATTTTGAGGAGTACTGATGAGGTATTTTATAGAATGCTCCATGAATGGGATTTCACTGATGTTTTTCTCATAATTAGACTGCAGTTATGGGATTTGGGGAGGAAAATCATGGAGGAAAGTGGCATTATCACAAAATCATCATCATCAAATGATAATAAATCATATCATCAAATGATATATAATATGAACAGGACTTATCACTGTTGATGTTGACTTTGATCACTTTGGCCGAGATCATATTTGTCAGGTGTTTTCATTGTGAAGTTGTTCTTTTGCTATTCCATTGCTTTCTCTTTGTAAAGAAGTTAACATGTATAGTTCATAGTTCCCGCTTAAAACTGAGAATCATGCTCCCTTCCTTGAGGCTGGCATGTCTCTATACATCATGTGGAATTTTCCTGCGTGGTAAATTTACTTCTGTTTCTCCATTTATTTTTTCAACAATGTATTCATCTCAGTAAAGACGCATGGTATTTATTTTGTATTTTGGGTTCTGTTTCATTACTATTTTATCGTGTTGCTCAGATCATTCCAGCTCAAGCCATTGGGAGCTCTTTTAGTTGGCCATTATGCCCTTTTAATATAGCCCCATATTAAAGTGAGTGTTTTTTGTTTATTTGTTTGTTTGTTTTAGCATCTCCTAACTTACTGGCATTGATAATGCTCCAGACATATATTTCCTACCCCATTCCTAGAACTAGCAATTTCTCCAAGGAGCCTGTATTCTTTTTATTGGACAATGGTATTAGTGACCCACACATGGCATTAGCTGAGCTCAGTGCTCCTGGAATATTGTTTCTAGGACTTATAACTGACTGAGCAAGAAAACATGTGAGTACATCCGCCTGTACACATACACATATCTATAGGATCTCTGATTGTAACCACCTGTAGTATTTACAGGTATCACCACAGATTCTAATGTCATTGACCCTCATTCAGTATCACATGGATCCTTCTGGTCTTTTCCCCTTGTTGATCTGTAACCTCTCACTCCAACAGCGAGAAATCTGGTTTCCTCTATCTGCCAACATTGACTTAATTGTTTGAGTTTATTATACACGTAGAGGGATTTTTGACTTTTTAATTCGTACGCCAGTGGAAACAACTTTATTGGTGAAAGCACCAAACTTATACTCTGTTTCTCTTGCCTTTAGTCTTACAGACTCCACTCACTTCCAAAGTTATTTAGGTCAGCACCTTATTCCCTCAAGCCATTATGTATGATTGTTCCATACATTCGTAAAACACTGTTTGTTTGTTTGTTTTTTATCACATTCTTCATTCCACTTTTAGAACCACAACTTCCTTAAGGTTCGCTCTTTGTGTTCTTTAGTTCCCTGCTCTTGAGAAAGTGCACATTGTCATGAGGTCAGTAGCGCAGGATCATACAGAATGGATTTACTGCCATAACATTACACTGTTCTTTACCTATTTGCCTCCAACCACCAAATCTAGGCCAACAGCTGCTCTGTTTTCATCTCTCTAGCTTTGCTTTTGCCAGAATGTTACATGAATGAGATTATATAGCACGCAAGATTTCCAGGCTGGCTTCTTTCAGTTGGCAGTAAGCATGTAAAATTCCTCCTTGTCTTTGTGTGACTTGATAGCTCATTCCTTTTATTGCTAAGAAATTCCATTGCATAGAAGTGCTCCTTACTAGTTCATGGTCCCAGCAGTGTCTGCTCCAGGTAAACAAGTTCAGCTGTCTTTCTGGATGCGTCTCTCTCTCCAGATTTTGGAGTGGCATTTTTCTCTGCGGACTCAGGTTTCTGATAGATGTGAAATAAGTAATTGATTGTAAGTCTGTCCAGCTTTTTTTTGTTCGAGGAATGTGAGTGGTGATTTCCAAAATCTTTGCATGTTGCAGCTGAAACGCCACTTTTATTTCTTGCTATTGGAGCCATGCATGGGGAGTTAAGCAAGAAGTATTATTAGCTGAGGTGTCGATAGGAACTTCTTTGGTATGTTTCCAGATGGTGTATGTGTTTGGATTGTACACAAGGCACTGCTTTCTAATCATTCATAAACATAATATAAAACCATATATTTTAATGGCAATAATATTAGAATACATTGCTAAATCATTAAAAATAGGATGAGTATTATAATATACTAGAGGTCTAGTGCACGAAATTCGTGCACGGAGTGGGAGTGGGGGATGAGGGTGGTGTCCTTCAGCCCAACCTGCACCCTTTCCAATCTGGGACCCTTTGAGGGGTGGGATCAGGCCTAAACGGGCAGTCGGACATCCCTTTCACAATCCAGGACTGCTGGCTCCCAACCTCTCGCCTGCCAATTGTCCTTATCCACTCCCCTGCTAGCCTGATCAACGCCTAACTGCTCCTGCGCCGGCCTGATTGCCCCTAACTGCCCCCCCCCTGCCAGAATGGTCCCCCGCAACTGTCCTCCCCTGAAGGCCTGGTGCCCCCACAACTGCCCTCCCCTGTAGGCCTGGGTCCCCCACAACTGCCCTCCCCTGCAGGCCTGGGTCCTCCCCAACTGTCCTCCCTTGCTGGCCTGGGTCCCCCAACTGTCCTCCCCTGCAGGCCTGGGCCCTTCCCAACTGCCCTCCCTTGCCGGTCATCTTGTGGTGGCCATCTTTGACCACATGGGGGAAGCCATCTTGTGATGGTCATTTGCATATTACTGTTTTATTAGATAGGATATTTATTTCCAAATTTCTCTCTCCATTCTCTTAAAGTAAACAGACTATATGTATGTAATTTTCATTAGTGGAAGGTTTAGCCCAGCAATTCTCAACCTGTGGGTCACAACTGCTTTGGCGGTCAAACGACCCTTTCACAGGGGTCGCCTACGATCATCCTGCATATCAGATATTTACATTTCGATTCATAACAGTTGCAACATTACAGTTACGAATTAGCAAAGAAAATAATTTTATGATTTGGTCACAACATGAGGAACTGTATTTAAAGGGCCAGAAGGTTGAGAACCACTGGTTTAGCCAATTTATATGTGTATATACCTTGCATTTACTATTGCTACATTAGAATATCATTAAATTTGATAAATATTCTATTAATCATTCTTATTATTTCATACCATTTAAAGGATATCCAGAAATAGAACTCTATATAAAATAGTGGATGCTTTGTGGGTACATTTCAGTAGAATTACTGGCTGCTAGTACCATCTTATAATTGTCCAAGTCCTTTCAAAATATTGATTAGCTGTGGTGTCGATAACATAAAATGCAGTTTTAAGATCAAATGCAAGCTTTGTTATTTCTTTGTCCTGTACCACCCAGTTGTTTTCAAACTTGATTTGTTGTTATTTGATTCACTTGCTTAATCAAAAAATCCATGTCACCTACCAGAACCTGGAGGTCCCAGGATTCTACAGTGTTTACGTTGTCATAGAAATTACAATATTTTTTACCAAAGTGCAGTGGAATGAAAATTTGTTAAAGATTCAGCAAACTAGACTTGCATTTATCTCAATTGATTGATTGCACTTACACCAGCAATTTTCACATTTATTACAATCCACACAGAAAAGAAAAATAGCTAAGGGTACAAATTAGTTCATATTTGCTCTAACTGCAAACATGAAAGGGAGTACATTAAAGCTAATCATCCTTCTATTACCTTGTCATTGCCCCATTTTGACTGGTACATGATGTGAAATGAAAAACAGAGCTTGGGAGCATGGTGATAATGGAGTGTAGGAGCACTAAGCTTGTCTAACCTGCTTGCTTCAGCATCCTGTTACCTAGGCTGTTCGAATCAGGGTCTCTACCATAGGATTTGGGGATTGTTAGATTAAGCAAGTTTTAGGATGGTGTTTAGGACATACCGTTTGGTATATTCAAAAGGAGTGAAAGATGAATTCAAAGGAAAGCAGCTTTCTCAATATGAAATTTTATTTCATATTTTGCTATTCTACCACAACACCATTTTCTGTGCCACGTGTGGATGAGTTCTGTTCTGTGTGAATGAATGCCCACAGCACCAGTGCATGAGTGTCGGAAGCCACAGAATTCTCTTCATGCCCCCCGTATGAATCCTGCATAAAATTTATAAATTATTTGTGTTAGCATTATTTTCAGTTTCTCCCCTGGTCTTATCAGTTTTGTCCTTTGCTTCAGCATTAGTCATGCTCCCTTTGCAGTCGCCTTATGGGTCTCTAAACATTTTGTATATTATTTATCTCTGTATTCTACCCATTTGTTGTGAGAAATTACTTATTAAAAAGTCATTTTTATTCAACAGAGATCTTGATTATTTATGATAGACTATAATACATTTTTAGTAACTTGTAGTCAAATGTAAAAATGTTATTTTTATTCAACAAAAATTCTTGATTGTTTATGATAGATTATACTTTCTTGAGAGATTATACATTTTTACTACCGAAGAGTCACATGTAAAGTTCTGCCTTTTTCAGGACCAATTGTTTAATATATTTTTTACAACCTGAACTTTAAAAATGGTGTCAATTAATAGTTCTCTCCTTTGAATTTATGTATTTCTTATCCCTAAAGAACTAATGCATTAATGTAACTGACAAAAATAGTTCTCAGGGTTTTTTAATTACAAAACTACTAGACAGGCACTGCTGGGTCTTGTTAGTCTTCTGATGAACATAAACAGTTTCATACAATATTAACATCAGACAAGGCTATTCTGTGATTATGGTGGATCAGGACAAAAACAAGGCTGCTCCATAGTCAAGTCTAAACCCCAAATGAACATGAATACTGTCTAAAAAATACTAAACAATCCTTTCTCTTAGCTAGTGCTGTGTTTGTTTGTTTTTTTAACCAAATACAGCTTTAGCCTCCCTTTTTAGTTCACCTTCCTTGCAGATAAGATGTATTGAGATACCCAATCTTAGAACTAGCCCCACATTCTGAAATAACCCAAATCAGTGGAAATCCTCACTTCTTTGGACCTGCTCCAACCTAATCAAAGGACAAATTCTGTAAACCCTTTTACTGAAATAGCCCATGGTCCCCAGTGGTGTGCATTCTAACTTGCTCTGAGGAATGAACCGACTTTTCAACTCCAGGCATATTCCTGGTGGCTTCATTGGAGATCACTGACAGGGTGACTGTAATTAAAATTCTTAATAGATTGGTAGTATTGCTGCAGTAGAATTGGTATATTTAATACTCTATCTTCCTTTTTTCTTCCTTATTTCTGTCTATGAGGATACTAAAAATACAGACTATGTACTATGACCTGTAGTTGGAGGAAATACATATTTTTTCGGAGGTGAGGCTTGAGCATGGTAGTGCAGGCAAGAGAGAATTTATTGAGACACACATGGTGTGGAAGGGGGTGTCGATCAGGCAGGGGATAAACACATGATGTGAGGCAGGAACACAGGAAGTCTGCCCTAGATAATTTTTATGAAAAAACAATTTCAGCCTAAAGACTTCTTCTGATATGTTAAGAATGCTAATTATAGTCAATGAATTACAAATAACTACATAGCCAAAATGATAATCTGTTGCTTTTACTAGAAACAAAGGTGGCTCAAATTAAAATTTTATGGTAATTTGAAGAATTTGAAGACATTTCAAAGTCTATGACAGTTTATCCTATTACATACCAGCATATTAACAAATGCATTCAGAATTTTCTAATATTTATTCAGCTTTAAAAGGACTAAGTGGCATAGTTGAATTATATTGAGAAGAATAGTATGCTCTTAATTAGGGCATTCCAATACATGTACTAGTTTGCAAGCTTAAATGGTTTTCATATAGTTTGCCTGGGTTCTCCATTCTGAAACATGTGGAACACTAAGACAGTACATCTTCAGTGAAGAGTGCAATATTTTAAAATTCACATTTATAATGTTACATGGGTGTCAAAGGGGTCAAGTTTTGAAATGTATAGTTTGAAAATCTTCCCAATTGACTCACCCTTGACCAAATCCAGTTTTTTTAATGTTAGATTTGTGGAAGAAGATTGTATTGGACTCCAAACTATGTGATAATTTAATTTTGCCCATTACTTACATTGTGGTAGCTTCAGTAATTTTGTTAAACTCTATGCATCTTGGCTTTATTAATGGAAAAATAAAAATTGTGATATTTAACTAATGCGCATGATGCTCATGCAAATTGAGACTAAGAACGCTGTATTTCAGAACTTGGTGGTACTCAGTTAATGACCAGTTACCTTTCTCTAAATTTATAGGCATGTGAGATTCTAAGATTAAGCATCAGCTACTTTCATCAATACAATGTATGTCCCCACCTCATGGAGCAAGAGCAATATTCTTGAGTGAAGTGACTCTGACACTTATTAACAGGATTCTAAGAAAGAAAATCAGTGCATCCTTGGAGGCCCAGAGATCCAGAGTCAGAACATCTTATTACGAAGCTGTAAAGCCCTTTTAATGAGGCCATAAGCTCCTTGGTGGCAGGAAGTGGGTCTTTCATAACTAGTATTCAGTTTAGTGCAAGGCCAGTTGTAGACAACTGTGTTTGTTTTTTAAAGCACAAAGTGACCAACATTAGGTCTCACGAGTTATCTACTCTGACCACATTATTACACGATTGACTATCTCTCTGAACTTCTCTTTCTGAGTGTTCATCTTTCTCCAGTATCCTGGGAAAAGGTCCTCTCTACTTTCCCTGACTGGGAGCATAAATAAAGCCACAGGATTAGCATCACCTCCTGCGTTGGGTCCAGGGGTCAGTGATTTGTATGGAGGCCAATGAAAAAAATTCTCCGGCCATAGATTTCAATCAACAGGAGGAGTTTGGCAGCTTTGTACAAAGTTGGAAACGGGCCGCTTGAGGACCTGTTTTCTTCATAGCTGCTTCCTTGTTTAGAAAACAAGAAATTGTTCAAAAAGGACATTTGAAACTTATTTGTAAATAAGTGGTCTGGAGCAAACATGTCAAGAGTGATCTGCCTTGTTTGACTCTCACAAACGTAACTTCTCCAACCCCATTCTGCTCTGAAAGCCCATGATAAACTTGGATTTGCTTTCTGTTTCCTTCCCCTGGACACATTTTGTTCTTGTGGAACATCCGCTTAGCGTTTAATCTCCTGGGCTAACAAATCATTACTCATTTGTTTATGAACCAAATGATGTAGATCAGTGTAAATAACTCCTGTAATATTGTTCTCTCAACTGATTGACTCTTCAACAAAGCAATAATGAGAAGGATAATGTAACTTCCACTAATCTTTGTTTATTGTTGATGGACTGAGCCAAGGGTTTCAGTTTATTACGATTCCTGGCAGGGAAGCAGAACTTGCAGCTTTCCAACTACAGATAAGCTTACATTCTTAAGAATCTTGGTAGATATTTAAATATAACCCTCAAAGCCACAGAATTTCTGCAGTTCACTAGCAGCTCCCAAAGTCTGTATAGTTCTAATCTACTTCTGAAAATTATAGCTGAACCTTAATATTTGGCCACTATCCTGTTGGAACCCAAGGTGTTGTATTCTGGCCAACCTTCTTAGTTTCAAGTGAGACTCCCTCATGAGAAGAATTAGCTGCTGTATTTCAAGAAACACACTGTCTGGAAAAATGCTGTATCTACTTTTTACCCAAAGAACATTGAGATATTCTCTCAGACCCCTATCTTTCTTCATTTAAAACAATGTATTTATTTAAAAAAATATTTTTATTCATTTCAAAGAGGAAGGGGGAGGGAGAGATAGAAACATCAATGATGAGAGAAAGTCACTGCTGCCTCCTTCACACCCCACACTAGGGATGGAGCCCACAACCTCGGCATGTGCCCTGACTGGGAATCAAACTGTGACCTCCTGGCTCATAGGCTGACACTCAACCACAGAGCCATGCCAGCCAGGCTAAAAAAATGAATTTATTTTATTTGCAAAACCAACACTGATTTGAGTTGTTATTCTTAAAAATAAAATAGATTACAGCTACATAGTATCATGGATGGACCTGGAGGATATTATGCTAAGTAAAATAAACCAGTCAGAGAAACATAAGTATCACATGATCTCACTCATATGTGGAATCTAATGAAAAAAATAAACTAATGAAGAAAATAGATCCAGAGACATGGAAAGAAGCATGGAACAGACTGAGGAATTTCAGTGGGAAGATGGGGGTAGTAGTGGGTGGGTGGGGAGTGATGAACGTTAATGGGGCTGGGAACTTATACTCATAAATAAAGGCCTGGGAGGGGCAGGTGCAGGGCGGAGGGGGTCAATGGAGAAACAAACAGACGAAGCCGGTATCTGTAATACTTCCAACAATGAAGAAAAAAATAAAAAAATAATCAGAGTAGCAATGGAGAAGAAAATTTTGTGCATTCTAATAGTTCTAATACAGAAACTGGCAAACTTGGTCTACTGATTAATAATCTCATGGATATAAAGATAAAATGTTAACAAATCACTAAAGGAGTAAGGTTAGCATATATGTTTTCTTGTCTGATACTCTTATATGACTCCATTTATATAAAGCATTAGTACTGAAAAGTGGCTTCCTCTTTTTGAGATATTTTGAAGGAAATCTTGGTTAATAGAAATGTTCTATAGCATTGGCTGGCTGATTGGGGGGGTGGGGGGTGCCACTCAGCCAGATGCCAGCTCATGGCTAGCTAGTGAATCGGTGGTGGCTAGAGCCTCTCCCACCTTCGCAGTAGTGCTAAAGATGTCTGACTGTGGCTTAGTCATTTGTCAGACATCCCCTGAGGGCTCCCAGGCTGCCAGAGGGAGTCTGACTATCAGCTTAGGCCCAAACCCCCTTGGTGTGGGCCTAAGCCAGCAGGTGGATATCCCCTGAGGGGTCCCAGGCTGTGAGAGGGTGCAGGCAGGGCTGAGGGACTCCCCACCCCGAGTGCATGAATTTTCATCCACCGGGCCTCTGGTACATTTATAAAGTTTTGCCAACTGTACACTTTTTAAATTTATATTTTAACATAAAAAACGAAGGTGATTATTTTAAAATGGCAAAAATAATAATATTCAAATCAAGCCTTATAACAATTGCAGAGAATAGTCCTGATATTTAGATATGTGATATGTGTATATTGTCTTTACTTTTTTCCAACTTTAAGTTTATTTTGTGTTGATAATTAATAAAACAAATCAGTTAATTTATTTTATTTTTTCCATAACCAGTTATCCCCTCTATGCCCTCTTAACCTCTTTCACTTCCCTCCTCCAAAAATATATTACTAAAAATGCATTTTATTTACAACTAGGGACCCAGTGCAAGAATTTGTGCACCTTGAAAGGAACTGTAGGCCTCGAGGCTACAGTGGATCTTGACCCATCTATGTTGAGTGCTTATTCTGTGACAGGCACTATTAGGATTGGGGCTGAATAACTAGTGAGCAAAATTGGACACAATCACCATTTTCATGGAGTTTATAGTTCAGATCTACAGGGCTGGAGGAGTGGGGACAGGGTTTAGGAGTCAGATTTAGAGAGAAAGATGTTCCTGAAAAGGGAAAACAGTGCACATTCTTGCTGTGACAAGACCTTGAACTCATTATTACTAAGTATGATGCCTATGCTAGGATGTGGCACATAAAGCATTCGTTGTATAGTGGTCAAACAATTATCTATGTATATAAAAGCCAAGCAGCTGGAATGACCAGTTGCTATGATGCACACTGTGATGGCCAAGTAGTCCAATTGGGGCCCCGATCAGCCACCCCAACTCTCACGGGGCCAGCTGGCTAACCTCCTGTGTCTCCGCCCCCCCAACCCTCCCACCAGCCCAACCCCGAGCAGCCTCCATCAGGGCGGGCCAGCTGGACCCCACCCCTGCATGAATTTGTGCACTGGGCCTTTAGAGTGACTATAACTGACTATAAGTGTTGTATATGTGACTATAAGTGTTGTGAGAGACACAACACTACTAGAACACAAAGGAATAGTTGATTGAGGACATCTCAGTACAAATCATCATTGGATAGACATCTTTTAAATAAATGACCTATATATCATGCAGAATAAGATGAAAGTCATCTGTATGTTCCAGGTGTGCTGTGAAGTTAGTTCAGAAGTGATCTGGAGCAATGATTTCAAAGGCTGACTAGAAGTCCTTAGTGTCAAAAATTTGCATGAGCCCAGACAGAGATGGAAAATAAAACTGGGAGAACTATTTCTAAGAACGTTAGGATTAGGCCAGCATTTTCATGGTTTTAATCCATCCTACTCAAGGAGAAGCAGCTCTTTGGAGCTGTGACAAATGTTAGACATTCTTTGCTTTGTGTATAAAGCACTCCATACCTCTGCTCCCTTTACAAGAGCAGCGGGTGAGATCCTAGCCCGGAAAGCTCAGTACCCATAGAGTAATAATAGTTTCCAAGGCTTTGATGCAAAAATGAAAACAAAAAGGAGAAGCTGGGCCCTGAAGGAGTTTGGCCAGTTAATGAATGATGGTTTCCTTCCATCTTGTGATATTTAATTGAGCCACGGCAGATGGGCAGGGATCCATGGGAAAAAATGAATTATGCACATCAGACTGTTGTTGTATTTCTCACAATGACTTTTTCATCACTTCACCTGTTGTCTCTCTTGGGCTTTTTAGTTATGTATCTCATCACATATTGGCAGAGATAATCTTTAATTGGTTCTCCCTCCCATATGTGAATCTGTTAAGGAATTTTGTCTGTCTACTCTTTCTCTCAACAGACAAAGCTGGTACATTGAATTATTTTGGATAGGAAGATGATGAGGGTTATGATATTAATGGAGAAGCTTGTGTGGAATAGTTTGTGAGAGGGTTGTATTCTAAGTGGTAGGCTAGAGGAAAGTTTATGAGTGCTAATATTCATCCTGTACCTTGGGGATAGTGCCTTTTATAAGACACTAGGGGCCCGGTGCACAAAACTCGTGCACGGGGGGGAGGGTGGGGGTCCCTCAGCCCAGCCTGCCCCTTCTTACAGTCTGGAACCCCTCAGTGGATGTCCTATGATGGCCCCAGGCTGCCAGGCGCCTTTTGTGTGTGTGTGTGTGTGTGTGTGTGTGTGTGTCGCCACTGGGGACCTGCCCCCAGCCACATCTGAGGCTCGGAGCAGTCCTCCTGTGTGTGTCTACCTGCTGGGGGCCTGCCCCTAGGCACATTGTGAAGGCTTAGAGCAGGCACCCCTTCTATGTTGATCTCTCAGACTCTTGCCCTCCCCTGCATGTTGTTCTCTTTTTTGAGCTGTGGCCAGGGCTGGGTGCTGCCTGCCTCCCAAGCTTGCCTACTGCCCATCTTCCTCCAGTCACCAGAAAGCAGGGAAAATCCCGCCTCGTAGTCAGGCCAGCCTTTTCCTGCTCCCTGATCCCTGGAAGGGACCTGGGGAGCCGCCAAGCAGGCCCCCAGCC
>PVJC01045420.1:0-13711 GCA_004026665.1 Murina feae | reverse complement strand
TAGTTACCTACAAGGGGGCACCCATACGACTGTCAGCTGATTTCTCAACAGAAACTTTGCAGGCCAGAAGGGAGTGGCAAGAAATATTCAAAGTGATGAATAGCAAGAACCTACAGCCAAAATTACTTTACCCAGCAAAGCTATCGTTCAGAATTGAGGGTCAGATAAAGACCTTCACAGACAAGAAAAAGCTAAAAGAATTCATCACCACCCAACCAGTATTATATGAAATGCTGAAAGGTATCCTTTGAGAATGAGGAAGAAGAAAAAGGAAAGTAAAAATTATGAACAACAAATACATATCAACGAGTGAATCTAAGAATCAAGTGAATAAAAAAACTGATGAACAGAATAAACTGGTCAATAGAATAGAATCAGAGGCATAGAAAGGGAGTGGACTGACAATTTTCGGGGGTTAAGGGTGTTGGGGTGCGTGAAGAGAATGGACAATAATTGTACACCTATGGATGAGGACAGTGGGGGGGCAAGGACAGAGGTTGGGGTGGGAAATGGGAGGCGGGGAGCTATGGGGGAAAAAAGAGGAACAACTGTAAGAATCTGAACAATAAAGATAAATTTTAAAAAATCTTTATTGTTTAAAGTATTACAGAGGTCCCATTCCCCTCCATTGTCCCCTTCTACTCCACACCCGCCCCTCACATGAGAGCTCCCACCAATAACAATACCACATTTATCTCTCTTGCTCTCTTTTTTACTTTCTAGTTTACCTATTAATGTCCTATCTCAAGATAAAGAAATAAAGATAAAAGGTACAAAATCAGTCAGAAATAAAATGAGCCAATGATAGAAGAAAGGTCACACAGAGAGAAAGTTCATGAAAATATGAGGAAAGGTATTAAAACATATCCATGTCAGGGGAACTAAAATATGAAAAATACCATCTTCTTTTCAAATAGAACCTCTTAAAATAAATGCATTAGATTTATTGAAGCTTCCTCCAAAAGCAAACTGTCTATATCACCACTTATATCTATTGATATAACAATAGATCAAACAATAGCAAACTATAGCCCTCACTGGCCAAATCCAGTCTGCTGCCTGATTTTGTAAATAAAGTTTTATTGGAGCAGCTATATTTAATCATTTACATATTGTCTATGGTTGCTTTTGCACTACAACAGCAGTTGATTAGTTGCAACAAAGACTGAGTGGCCTAGAAAACCTAAACTGTTTATTATCTAGTCCTTAATAGGAAATATTTAACAATTCCTGCTCTAGACCAGAGCACTATCTAGCAGGATTTTCTGTGATGACAGAAATGTTCTAATCTTCGAAGTTCAATATGGTAGCTAAATGAGTACCACCACATGTAGCTACTGAGTACTTGAAATGTGACTAGTGCAACTGAAGAATTGATTTTAAATTTAACTTTAAGTAATTAAATAGACACATGTTGGCTAGTGGCTACAGCATAAGATAGCATGCTCTAGATGAAATTCCTTATTTCAAAGGTAAAGATATTATCTCTTTTTCAAGCAGCTGAACTAGGCCTAGAATTCATGTTTTCTATTATCAAATTTGGTGCTTTATACTAAACCAAGCTCCCCTTCTGCTAGTTCCTATTGGTTGATCTCTTCCTCCCCACCACCCTCCGTTGCCTTCCCTCTGAGGTTTGACAGTCTGTCGATGTTTCTATGTCTCTGGGTCTATTTTTTGTTCATCAGTTTATGTTCATTAGATTCCACTGAGGTATCACCTCACACCTGTCAGAATGGCTACCATCAACAAACTTGAAAAGTGCTGGTGAGGATGTGGAGAAAAGGGAACCTTAGTACATTGCTGGTGGGAATGCAGACTGGTACAGCCATTATGGAAAACAGTATGGAGTTTCCTCAAAAAATTAAATATGGAATTGCCATTTGACCCAGTGATCCTACTTCTAGGAATATACCCTAATCAGAAACACCAATAAGAAAGAATATATGCACCCCTATGTTCATAGCAGCACAATTTATAATAGCTAAGATCTGCAAACAGCCAAAGTGCCCATCAGTAGGTGAATGGATAAAAAAAGTTGTGGTGTGGTTCAGAGGTTGAATGTCAACCCAGAGACCAGAAGGCCACTGGTTTCATTCCTGGTCAGGGATTACAGGCTTGATCCCCAGTGGGGCGCATGTAGGAGGCAACTGATCAATGATTCTCTCTCATCATTGGTGTTTCTAACTCGCTTTCCCTCTCCCTTCCTCTCTGAAATGAATAAAAAGATACTTTTAAAAAAGCTGTGGTACATTTACACCATGAAATACTATGTAGCAGTAAGAAAGAAGGATCTCTTACCCTTTGAGACAACATGGAGGGACCTGGAGAGTATTATGCTAAGTGAAATAAGCCAGTCAGAGAAAGACAAGTACCACATGATCTCATATGTGGAATCCAATGAACAAAATAAACTGATGAGCAAAATAGATCCAGAAACATAGAAGCATGGAACAAACTGTGGAATCTTAGAGAGAAGGCAGGGGTGGGAAGGTGGGTGGGAAGAGATCAACCAAAGAATTTGTATGCATATATGCATAACCCATGTATAAGACAATAGAGTGGTAAAGGATAGAAGGGGGTCAATGGGAGAAAAAAGGAGATATGTAATACTTTAACAATAAAGATTTAATTTAAAAACTATGAAGAATTTTAAAGTCTAGATTTGAAATTCAGTGTTACTAAAAGAATAACTCTAGTAATTTTCTTATATTTTTACCACACTGCCCAATTAAGAAAAACAAAGGAGAAAAATGTGTAACAAACCTCCAAGTAACAATCTATTGTGTTTTTAGTCATTTCTTTGAAACCTCAAATGCACTGTGTAATTCTGAGTTAAATAAAGTCTAGCTGTTACATGTATCATCACTACAATTAGACTTTTTATGTACAATAGCAAATCATTTTAAACCATTAAAAATGGAATGTATTAGATTGATAGTCTGTGTTTACTCTGAACCATTTTATTTTATTATGATTTATATGCATTATGTGATGAAGAGATAATCAAAAAATGAGTCATTAGAAAATGGATTGATTTTTCAATCATTAAAAATGTCTTATCTTCAGTTGTAATTTTAAGGTTTTAAAAATAATTTGTTTTAAGGAATCACTTCAGTTCTCAATTTAAAATACCTTCATTTTCTTCCCTCACTTTTCTAAGAAAGAGTAATAGGAGCCAAATCTGATGTGCACTGTACCTTTAAATGATTATTTGCAACAACATCATGTAAGGGCAGAATTCCATCTAGATCTTCACAGTTAACATTAGCACCAGCTTTTAATAACTCCACAATTATATCATCAGACCCCTCACTAGATGCCTTATGTAGTGGTGTCCGACCTAAAAATGGGAAAAGGGAAAAATTAAAACAAGCTGCTGCTGACATATACTTATTAAGTTTGCTTGTATTAATGAAGTTAACATCTACATTGACTCAAATGTACATATTAGTGTAAAAAATAATATTGAAAACTGTGGCCTTAAAATGTGTTTCATTTTTAAAAACAAATTGATCTGATAAAAAAAATATTTGATAGAGGTGCCAAAACTGAAGCATAAGCATAATGGGACCAGAGTAAATATCAATCATGTCAATTTGTTTCAACTCAGATATTAAAAGATCATCTCTGACTTTTCTACCTGTATCCTTCCATTGTCACATTTTTCTTTAAAATGACATGTCATTCCATCAATTTTTGAACTTTTCCCTCTGGAATTCCTCACACAAGATTCTTTTGTGCTGAGAAAAATGTTAGGTCAATTTAAAATTGGAGGTTTAAAATAAAAATAAGGGAGGGGAGAAGAAAGGAATAGTAGAAAGACAGGAGGAAAGGAAAGAAGGAACAAGAATTATAAAAATTTCGCATTCTCTCCAAAGTTAGGGAATGGAATTAAGGCCTACAAAGAAAAGGCCTACATAAAGTTTCCCTTACTCCCCATTCTGTATACTCTTGCTGAATGCTCCCAAATGCATGTTGAAGAAGGAAGTTATTTTAGCAATTGGTGAGAGCCAAGATAAGTTCTACTATTCAACTTATATGTCATTAAAGAAAATTGTTCAAAGTTAGCTATTACATAATAGTCAGATTCAAAACTGGGGTTAGGGCCTGTGAAATGTGAGTTCAAATTATAAATACAATTAAAAGAATCCAAACCTGCATTATCTTTTAGATTCACATCTGCTCCAGATTCTATTAGAACTTTCATCAGAGACAAATCTCCTCTTCTGACAGCCAAATGAAGTGGGCTTTCCCCCTTGCCATTCCTTTTATTGATCCCAGCTGTTTTCATTTCTGTAAATTTGCCAAATAAAACTGAGGCTTCTTTCTGCCAGATGCTAATTATAAAGGAGCTTAAAAATACATACCAACTTCCACAAAACATCCTAAGTAGGGTGTACTACACAGAAACATACATCTATTAATATCACTGTTACTATTTTAAAATATAACTGTAACACAGTTCTTCAACTTGTGAAGAAATTATAGGGCACTTAAGCATTACTTCAAATTCATTCTAGCAATTGTTCAGTCACTCTAGTATATGTTTGATTAAAACAAAAAACCTGTTTCAGTTCTATACTCATTTTATCCTCAGTAGTCCTTTAGCAATAATTTTTTTCTTAAAACAAATTGTGATTTTTATTCTACAGCTATTCTATCTCAATGGGTCTGTTTCTGATGCCAAGAGCCAAACTATGGCCTATTGGTTTATTATTTTTCTTTCATAAAAAATAAAGTACAGTATCATTATTTAAAGACTCTTTTTTTAATCTTTTTTTTTTTGCAACACAAGTTAGACAGACTTATAAGTTGAAGCTAAAAATGGCACACTAACCACATTTCCCCCCCTTTTGCTCCCCAAACCATGCTAAAATAGTAGTAAAAGATATTTTGAAAAATGTCATACAAGAACAATAAAAGAGGAAACAATAAATAGAAGACTTCAACAAATTTAGGGGAACTGGAAAATCACTGATGGAGAAGAGTTGACTGACATGGCAGAGTGGGAAATGCTCCAACCCAAGTGCCTGCAAAAGGAATTTGCAGAGGAAGGGAGGCACTCAGCACGTGGGGGCATCAGGTATCCTGAAAGGCAGTACGTATAGAACAGAGCTGGAAAAGGCAAGACTGACTGTAAAAGTGTGTATACAGAAAAGTTAGGACTTCCAAGTTGCCTTTCCCGACCCCAAAGTGCCTGGCAACCACTCCTCTTAGCCCAGGCCCCTATCTGGAGGTTCACTTTCTGTAGAAACTACATCAAAGAAGCTTCAGACTAAGACACAAGGCAAAGTAGAGGGTTGGGCTGATTAAACAGAAAAGAATATTCATTAAATAGTAGTACTCCAAGTGGAATCTCAGATCAACAGTATTAGTTTCACTTGGGAAATTTGTTAGAAATGCAAATTCTTCAGCCACCCTAAGCCTACTCTGGAGGGCAGACTTTAAGATGGCTACTAATGATCCTTACTTTCTCATATTTATAGTTTTATATAAACCCCTCCTTGAGAAACTTGCTTCTAATCAATAGGATATCTCAACATTGAGGGTATTTAATTTCCCTATCTATCTATCTATCTATCTACCCACCCAGTGGTTGTAATGCCGTAATGACCAGTGTGCTGCACGATGCACACGGGCAGGCAGGGCTGCGGCCCCACACGATTTCACATGTTGGGCTTCTAGTCTATCTATATATATAAAAGCCTAAGCGGCTGTTATGACCAGATGACTGGCTGGTAGCTATGATGTGCACTGACCACCAGGGGCAAACAGTCAATGCAAGAGCTGCCCCCTAGTGGTCAGTGTGCTCCCATAGCCAACGTCCTGTGGTCTCTCCCCCCAGCCAGCCAACCTACCACGAGATAGCCCTGATTGGCCCAATCAATGGCCAGGCCAAGGGACCTCACCTGTGCACAAATTTACGCACCGGACCTCTAGTTAGGTTATAAAAGATTATAACATATTCTGTCTTGCTAGTTGACTTCTTCTATTGCCTTCAGTTTGTATGTTTTAATGAAGCAAGTGGCCACTTTGAAAGAGTCCATGAAACAAGAAACAGGATGGGCACAACCCTAAAGAAAATGAATTCTGCCAACAATCACATGAACTTGAAAGTGGATTCTTCCCTAGTTGAGCCTTCAGATGAGACTCCAGTCCTGGCCAACACCATGATTGCAGCCCAGGAAAGATCCTGAGCAAAAGACCTGGCTAAGCGCTAGCTGGTTTGGCTCAGTGGATAGAGCATCAGCCTGAGGACTGAGGGGTCCCAGGTTCGATTCTGGTCAAGGGCATGTACCTTGGTTGCAGGCACATCCCCAGTGGGGGGTGTGCAGGAGGAGGCTGGTCGATGTTTCTCTCTCATTGATGTTTCTAACTCTCTATCTCCCTTCCTTTCTGTAAAAAATCAATAAAATATATTAAAAATAAAAAGACCTGGCTAAGCCATGCTCTATTTCCTGACCTACAGAAACTATGAGATAATAAATATGTGTTGTTTTAAAATAATTTGTGTTCATTTTTCATGCACTAACAGAATTAGAATTCCTGACGGTAGAACCCAGCAATGCTTTAATGGCTTTCTAGGTGACTCTGATGCAATATACGGTTTGAAAAGCACCATATTAAATCATCAGATCCTTACATAGTCCTGTTTCCTAAATGTAGCAACCAGACATATAATTTCAGAGCAAGAGAAAAAAGTCTCTAATGGATGGATCCTTTGGTTATGAGAGTCACAGGAAGATTGATAGCTTCATGTCCATCTTCCATTGACATCCAGACAAATTTCTAAATTTCTTTAGAAATTTGCACTCGGAAATTTTTTATTAGAAGAAAAAGACATATTACATATATTTCATGTGTTATATATGTATTTTTTAAAATGCAGATTACAAGTTTTAATGGAAAAATCTCTCAGTAACTGTTACTGTGAATAATACAAATCTCACCTTGTTCCTGGTATATTTGTAGCAAAGAAGGTAGGCATGTAATAAACATTTTGGTACAAAAACTCAAAAACTGCTCAATGTTACTGTCATCATAAATTTCCCCAGCATTTAACTGAAATTTGAAAATAACAAAATCTGGGAGAAAATGGAAAGGAAACAAGTGGGACTTACACTAAAATTATTTATAAAGTACACTGTAGTTAAAGCTGAGAATTTCTTAACAGCTTTATATTTAATTAAAGCATTGATTATTACTTGTCTATACTAATAATAGGGTAATATGCTAATTAGACCAGACGTCTTCCAGACATCCTTCTGGACAAAGCCACAGTGGCGGGGGCCAAGGTTAGGAGTGATCAGGTCGGTAGGGGAGGGCAGTAGGGGTGATCAGGCCAGCAGACAGAGGCAGTTAGGGGCAATTAGTCCAGCATGGGAGCAGTTAGGGGCATCAGGCCAGCAGGCAGAGGCAGTTAGAGGCAATCAGGCAGGCAGGCGAGTGGTTAGGAGCCAGCAGTCCCAGATTGCAAGGGGGATGCGCAGGGATTGGGCCTAAACTGGCAGTTGGATATCCCCTGAGGGGTCCCAGGTTGGAGAAGGTGCAGGCCAGGCTGAGGGACCCCTCCTCCCCATGCATGAATTTTATGCACTGAGCCTCTAATTTATTAATAAAGTATAATGTCATTAAGAAATACTCAGCTGGTCCTGGCATATGTGGCTCAGTGGTTTATAGCATTGTCAGGTGTACTAAAAGATCTCAAATTCGATTCCCAGTCACAGCACATACCCAGTTGGAGTGTGTACAGAGAACAACTGATCAATGTTTCTCTTTCATATCAATGTTTCTCTTTCACCTGCCCTTCCTCTCTCTCAATAAAAGATATCCTCAGATGAGAAAAATAGAAAAAGAAAAAGAAATACTCAGCTGTCTACCTTTTTATGTGGCCTGTTTTTTCCTCTCTAGATTTTTGGATCTTCTCTTTATTTTTGTTCTGAAATTTCACAGTGAGATGTCTTGCTTATGGTACTGGACATTTTGTGAGCCCTTTCAATATGGAAACTTCTGTGCTTTATTTCTTGTCTTATTTCTTTAATGATTACTTTTCTATTTTCACTGTTCTCTCTAGATATCCTGGAGTGATCTAATTTTATTTTCTCTCTTTAATTTTTCTATTTTTATTTTTTATAGGAGACTTGGAAAGCTTTACCTCCCAACTCTGCTATATCCACATATATATATTTAAAAAATCCTGCTATTATATTTTTAATATCTAAGGGCTCTCTGTATTGTTCTTTATTCCTTTTTTTCTATGCCTTTTTAAACAAGTTTAATATATCCTAATTCTTGAAATATTTCTGTTTCTTCTGGGTTCTTTTAGTATGTTTAGATCACTTTGATGTCTCTTTTATATTGGGGTATTGGGGTTTTCTACAAACACTTGTTGATTTTTGGCTATCTGTTCTTATTTAAGTGAGAGAAACTAAAATGCTGACTGTAAATCTGTGGAGGGTAAGGGGAGTACAGCAGAGCTCAGAGCTTGGTTGAATTCACCCTTGATGATCAAGAAGCAAGCTGGCTTTTGTGTTAGGGAATTGCCAGATGTATTTGGAATCATCTCCTCTTGGGCAGTTTAATTTATTAGTTTAAAAAAGTACTTACTCAGGCACTGTGTTAAAAAAAAAAAAACAGAGATGAAACACAAAAGAAATTTATTATTTCCTAGTTCTGGAGTTCAGAAGTCTAAAACCTAGGTGTCAGCAGGGCTACACTCTCTAAGGAAGAATCAGCATTTCTTGGCTTCCTTGGATTTGGTTACATTGCTCCTCTACCTCCATATTCACTTTGTCTTCTCTCCTGTGTGTCTAAAATCTCCTTCTGTTTTTCTTTTATAAAAACACAGTAGTAATTAGATCCAGGACCCACCAAATAATCCAGGACGATCTCCTCATCTCAAGATCTTAATTATATCTGTAAAGTTTTTTTCCAAGTAAGATAATGTTCACTCTTTTATATAACACTAGAGGCCTGGTGCACAGATTCATGCACCAGTGGAGTCCCTCAGCCTGACCTGTGGGGACTGGGTCGAAACTGTCAGTTTGACATCCCCCAAGGGGTCCCAGTTTACGAGAGGTGTGAATCCATGTATATAGTATATATATATAAGATCTTTGGTTAATCTCTTCCTGCCCTCCCTCCTCCCCACTTCCCACTGAGATTCATCAGTCTGTTCCATGTTTCCATACCTGTGCATTGAGCGTCTGCCCCTAAGTGGTCAGTGTGCATCATAGCTACTGATCAAACATTCACTTGGGCTTTTATAATATAGATAAAAGCACAGATTCAAGGGCTTAGGGCATGGACATGTTTTGAAGAGCCACCATTTAACTCACTACAGAAGGAATATATAAGAAGAGCTTCAGTTTACATGAGACAGGACAATGGAAGAAGGTTCACAGGAAATGCCTAATCCAGTGTTCATCCTACCATTAATATACTAAAAAGAATATAAATCAATTTTTTAACACTTAGTATTCAATTCGAAGTGGTTCAACCCATTGTTCATCACAGAACTAACTCTAAGAACTATCAAAGGGTAGTTAGCTTGTCCATTCTTCCAAATACATATAGTTCATTCATATGACAAAAAAAAAACTAGTGGCTATGCTTTTTTAATGTTTGTTATGCTAAAAGGGCTCAGTGGAAGTATCTGAAAGATGAGACACAGTTCACCCACTATGCCCACATTCAATATTCTTGCTGTTTATCTCCTCTAAAATAACAAATTAGAAGTCAGAGGTAGAAATATCATAAGAATATATCTGAAGACTAATAAATTCTCAAGTGTTGCTTTACAGTAAAACCATCTAAAATATCGTTGAAATAATCTTATAATATAGTGAATGACTAAAAAAAATAAACAAGTAAATTTGAAAGTTTAGAACTATTCTGAAATACAATGGATTCCTGGGCCCGGCCAGGTAAACATTTACCTATATAAGTAAAGGAATACAAACCTTGGCTGCAGGTAGCTTTTGGTAAATTTTGTTCTTGGATGTTAGCAGGTATGTGAATGTCTGAATCTGTTCTATCTTTTTTCTCCTCACAATTTCTTATAGTGCTTTCATCTTCATTGATATTATTAGTTAATTCCTCATCTGAAAAACAAACATTTTTGCAATATCAGTGTGGCAGTTCTCCTTACTGGTTAAATGACTAGTCATATAACTATTCCAAGTTTCTATTCCTAGCTGAAAGAATTTAGAAATGGTTTTATATAACTAATGTAAATTAGTTTGCTAAATGCAATTCTGATGGGAATATAGTGAATTGTTGAAATCACTGGAGCTAACAATTTCCTGTTGTAAAAATGTTGTTTATTGATACTAGGATAAGTCTATACTAAAAATGAATTTAAAAATTTATATAAATACTGCTTAACTTCTGTCAATATCAATTTAGCAACTATTTTTGATAATAATGGTTGAACTTTTAAAGTAAACATGATTACTTAACTAATTAACAGCATCCCCCAAATTATAGCCCTTATGTCCTCATTCTTATCAGTTTGGGTATAGGTTAAGTGAAATTCAGTTGGAAATTTCTATAAAATAAGTAAATCTACAGGAAATGTGTAGAAATCTAGCAATACTACTAATACCTGGTTTATGAGAAATTTCCTTCTCTTCTCTTTGACTAACTTGTGAGATGTTGGTCAATTCTTTATTCATATTGTCAACAGGATGAAAATCTATATTATGTATGATTTCACTCTGTGCTGGGTCTTGTCTCCTTTTTTCAACTTTAGTTGTTTCTACTACTTGAGAATGAACAACTGTGGATAAAGGCCCATTTGAAAAATTTGGTTTTTGAATTTTGTCAGTGTAATTCCTTTTAGTGCCTTTTTTGTTATTCACCTTTTCCACAATATGTGTATTTGTTTGATTCATTAAAGAAGTTGGTATGCTGGGGCTACTGCAATCCTGAGGCCTTTGGAATTGCTCCACATGATTAGTCAACTGTGAAACGTCGTGTGTTGAAATTGTTCTTGTACAAGCCAGGGAAGTATGCTCAGGACTATCTTCTGAGTGACCAAAAGAAGTTCCATATACATATTGTTCATAATTTGCAACGTGTGGTTCAGAAGCGGCTGTATTATCTAAATTAGAAAAATTAACAGCCTCCTGTTGTGGAAGTCTGGTTAGGCCTTCTGCTTTTAACTTATTTTTCTGTGAAAAATGGTCTTTAGAAGGTAAAGACTGTTCAAAATCCATTACTTCTCTATTTGTTATATTCTCTTTATAATTATAGCAGTTTTTGCAACTTGTAGAACATATTACCTTTTTAGACATTATGGTCTCCTCAGAGGTACAGCAATCATCATGAATATCATTATTAAAATTTTCCCACTTATTAAGGTCCTCTTTATTTTCATCTGAGTTAGTGTTTTCATGAGCTTTATAAGGACTAATGTGCTGCTGCTCTTGGTGAGTTTGAGCCTGCTGATGTGTAGTAACAATGGGTAATTCGATTTCTTTATGTACAGAAAGTCCTGAGAAAGTAACAGCTTTAGCTTGGTCACTGGATTCCAATTCCAAGGATTTTATTTCTTGACTTTCTAATAAATCCAGGCTCTGAGTATGTGTCTCTTTGGGAATTGAACGAGTGTCAATATTGTTACTTAATCCATTTTCCAGGCTTGACAGAGCTGGACTAAAAGGTTTACATGACTCTTCCGGAAGGTCATCAAGGGTTTGGAGAATATGCTGCTGATCAGTAACCAATCTACTTCTTCTGGAAGAAGAGACAGCTACGGTCTTTCTTGAGTTTCTTTCTTGGATTGCCTTATGCACCTGAGTCCTTTTATATTGTTCATTTCTTCTTCCTTTATATTTAGACACATTTGTGCTGGAATCTTTGACATTATGGAGATTGGTTTTTCTGAGTCCTGTAGAGTATATTTGGTTAACAGTTGATTGCTTATGCTTGAAGTTGCCAAATTTCGTGCTTTTGGAATTTCTTGGGTTATGTTCATTTACATCTTTTTTCTTTATAAATAAAGCTTTATTAACTTTGCTTCCTTTATCAACTTTTACATGTTCTGGCTTCTGTCTGTTGGAATTTTCATCACAAACAAACCCAATGCAATTTTTAGAACTGAATTTTGGTTTCTATGGAAACAAAATATATAGTTAGCTTTAATTTTCAGCTGTAGTTCTATACTCGATTCATCCCGGATTGTTCATAAATTAAACTATTATCCCATTCAATTTTATAATTTGATCTAATCTAATTTGAGATATATATAACCTGACTCTTCAGAAACAGTAGACTAATAGAAGGCAAATATAATAGACTCAGTATGTGTACTAATCTTTATTTTCTGCTGTATATTTCAATTTTTGCCAATATTTTAGCACTACCAATCTTACAAAATATAATAAAAATCTTAATCTACTTAATATTTATAGGCTCTTGAAATAAATCAGATAAAAGTTTCCTTGTAAAGGTAACTTAACAAGAATGCTTTAAAAACACTCTTCTTTCCCAATTGTTACACAGATAGAGCTAGAATTAAGAGAGTTTCTTCCTCTGCTATCTGTGAGAGACTGCAGGTAGGGCAGCAGAAGAAGGTTTTTAAAAACAAGAAGACATATATGCTCCCAAATTGGTCTGCATGGAAAGATTATTGTGGGCTGCTAAGATTAAAACAGGAACAATGCTTCCTGCTTCCTGTCACTCATCACAACCCAAGCACCAGATGAAGAGTAACTGCCCACCATGTAAAGTTCCAAGGGACGGACTGACGCCTTTGACTCCTGTACTGTGTTTAGGCCAGAGGAAATTTGACATGGTCGATAACCCTAAGGGCTCCATGAAGAGGAGGGAAAAGGAAATGTCTACCAATACATTAATGTGTCCAGATATGCTACACTTACTACTTCCCAAATTAATAGCCTAGAACCCTCACATTCTCATATAATTATTCCAAAGTATCTTAAAAGCAAAGGTGAAGTCACTGTTCCTGATGCATGCTTCAGTAACCTTTCTTTTCTCTTTGATGATGCATTCTAAAAAAACGATTTTTTGCTAAACAGAGATATACCTTGGGCTGGGGTGCATCCTCTACATCCAGTGGGTCAATGCTATCCTTTTGAGCTGTAAACAAAAAGAGAAAAATCAAAGAAAACAGCCTCCAGTGGCCAGACTCAGGACTCCTAAAATGACACTTCCCTTGCTATGAGAAAACAGGTAGATTAAGCAAAATTATGCAAAAATTTTCTATTAAGATTGGCATTATCTTATATAATACTAGGGGCCCGGTGCACAAAAATTTGTGTA
This sequence comes from Murina feae, assembly GCA_004026665.1. Taxonomy (NCBI): domain Eukaryota; kingdom Metazoa; phylum Chordata; class Mammalia; order Chiroptera; family Vespertilionidae; genus Murina; species Murina feae. Next base: position 424 of record PVJC01045420.1, on the reverse strand, counting down.
CTCAGGGTGGAGGGAGTCCCTCAGCCCGGCCTGTGCCCTCTCACAGTCTGGGACCCCTCAGTGGATATCCTATGATGGCCCCAGTCTGCAAGGCGCCTTTTGTGTGTGTGTGTGTGTGTGTGTGTGTGTATGTGTGAGTGTGTGTCACCACTGGGGACCTGCCCCAGCCACATCTGAGGCTCGGAGCAGTCCTCCTGTGTGTGTCTACCTGCCGGGGGCCTGCCACCAGGCTTGGAGCAGGCATCCCCTCTATGTTGATCTCTCAGACTCTTGCCCTCCCCTGCATGTTGTTCTCTTTTTTGAGCTGTGACCAGGGCTGGGTGCTGCCTGCCTCCCAAGCTTGCCTACTGCCCATCTTCCTCCAGCCACCAGAAAGCAGGGAAAACCCCGCCTTGTGGTCAGGCCAGCCTTTTCCTGCTCCCTG
>PVJC01045419.1:0-13714 GCA_004026665.1 Murina feae | reverse complement strand
ACACACACACACACAAAAGGCGCCTGGCAGACTGGGGCCATCATAGGACATCCACTGAGGGGTCCCAGACTGTGAGAGGGCACAGGTCGGGCTGAGGGACTCCCTCCACCCCGAGTGCACAAATTTTTGTGCACCGGGCCCCTAGTATGTATATATCCTCTATTTTATCTCCTACATCAATAACTCTTATAACACAACTAGAGGCCTGGTGCACAAAAATTTGTGCACTCGGGGGTGGGAGGGGGGTTCCTCAGCCCAGCCTGTGCCTTCTCACAGTCTGGGAACCCCAGGGGGTCAGGCCTAAGCTAGCAGTTAGACATCCCTCTGGCAACCTGGGAGCTCTTGGGGGATGTCCGCTTGCCAGCAGGGAGCAGGCCTAAGCTGCAGTCGGACATCCTTAGCACTGCTGAGGAGGCAGGAGAGGCTCCCACCACCAACACTGTACTGGCAGCCATCAGCCTGGCTTGTGGCTGAGCAGAGCTTCCCCAGTGGGAGCGCACTGACCACCAGGGGGCATCTCCTGCATTGAGCGTCTGATAGTGACCAGTCATTCCCAGTTGTTCTGCTGTTAGGGTCAATTTGCATATTACCCTTTTATTATATAGGATGACCTGCAATAAAGTGGTAACTTATGACATCAGCATCATTACAGCAACTGTACTGAGAAAAATAATACTGAAAAAATAGGCTAATTCACCCTTATGCAAGAAACCAGTGCACTGTCTTTGCACTTATACATTAGAAACATTTGCCATATTGTTTTTTTAAGCTGAGAATAATTTAGCATCTCTCAAAAAATAATTTTCTGCAGCCCCAAAGAGCATTACACTACCAACGAAAAACACCTACAAACTAATTATGTATTCAATATGACTGTCTGAAGCCCCTAGAGACAGCGTGCTATGTTTTTATTGCTAGTAAGGAAATGAATGAGACTATCACACATTGTTGACGTTCTGTAACCAATAAAAGTGTTTGTTGTTATGGTTCACTTTGATTCTGGTTGGCATCAGCCTTTGATTTTTTTCTCTTCCTAATTAGAGCTTGTTAGGGTTAAAGCTCTCCATTATTCAGCATTTGGCAACACAATAAAAACATTCTCTAAATTGTAAATTTAAACATTTACAATTTTTTACCAATACCTCAGGTCAGACTTCAAGGACACTGGTCATATTCTGCAATTTTAAAACTGCAATTCCAAATATTAGTGTGCTAAAGCTTAAAAACTAAGAGGAGTCTTGTTAAAATCCAACGAGACTGTATGAACCAACATGGGGGCTCCTGAAGTAAGGTCCTAGGAGCTGGGCAGTAGTGCTTTCATTGGAAGTTTGGACAGAGTGTATCATGTCAAAAAAAATCACCAATAAAACGACTTTCATCATGGCAAACAGCAAATGTTGGAGAGGTAATTGAAGTCATATGACAATTTGGAAATCTAGCTTTGCTTGTTTAATATGAACAAGAAGAAAAAGTGATCTTTCCGTTGCTTCCCCTCACTCCAGCTATCACCTTGTCCTCTCTTGCCCTTCACAAGCTATTTTACTTAGTAAAAGCCATGAGCACTACTCCCCCAGCTCCCTTTATTCCTCACCACATAGCTACAAATCTGGCTTCCAGCCCACAATTCCTCTGAATTTGTTCATCCCTCGTGGAAAGATGACTTAAATTGCTCCCGTGGACACCTTCCTGTCCTCTTCCTGCTTGACCTCTGCAACATTTATTTTGACAGCTTAATGACTTTTTCCTTGAAACTCTCGTCTCCCATGGCTTCCTCAGCACCACTGTCTTGTGGCTTTCTTCTGATTTATTTCCTAGCTCCCTCTCCATTTCCCACTTGTCTGCTACTTACGAATAAGTAGTCTCCCGGTTGTGTCTCGGGTACTCTTCTCATGAACACCCTGATCGCAGGACTACTCTCGTGGCCAGAGTCTCAACACCACCATCTTCATGGGGATGGCTCCCCTATCCTCACATCCTCTCTGACCTCTTTCCTAAGTGATTACACTGAGTGGCCAGATTATTATGATCACCCCATCAGTAGTTCGTTGGGCCACCTTTTGCCTTCAATACTGTGGCGATTCTTTTTGGCATTGACTCCACGAGATGTTGAAAGGTGATGCGAGGAATCTGACACCATGCCTGATGAGTAGCACTGCCCAGTCCTGTGAGATTTGATGGTTGTGGAACCAGCTGCCTGATGGCTCTTTTAACTTTGTCCCACAAATGCTCAATTGGATTGAGATCTGGTGATTGTGGGGGCCACCTAAGCAAGGTAAAGTCTCCTTCATGTTCTTGAAACTACTCCTGCACAATATGAGCACCGTGGCATGGCGCATTGTCTTGTTGGAAGAAACCATCTCCATTGGGATACACCATCAACATGATGGGATGAACTTGATCAGCAACGATGCTTAGGTATGTTGCGCTATTCAGATATTGTTACACACGAATTAAAGGGCCCAAATCATTCTAGGAAAACATGCCCCAACCATAATACTGCCCCCACCAGCTTGAAGGGTTGTACTCATACATGTGGGGTGCATGCTTACATGCTGTTTCCACCAAATTCTTACTCTGCCATCTGCATGATGCAAATGGAAAGATGATTCATCAGACACATGACTTTTTTCCAATGCTCGACTGTCCAATCCTTGTGTTCCTGTGTGAATTGGAGACGTTTTATCTTGGTAACTGCAGACAGCAAAGATGTTCGAACAGGCCTTCAGCTTCCATATCTGATATGATGCAATGTATGGCTAATTTGCCTACAAATGTCAGGTGGTCATAATAATCTGGCCACTCACATTCAAATATATCCCATGTTCAAAGGCTGTTAAATCACATTGTTTACCCATATCTTCAGAAAAAAAAATCACTTCTACTGTCGTGGTAAACAATCTGCTTCCCTATTTATAATGGTCTGGTACTCTAGCAACTTCAGCGTGAAATTATAGCTAATTTGCCTACAAATGTCAGGTGGTCATAATAATCTGGCCACTCAGTGTATATTAGGTCAGTTTATAAACTATCTCCTGACAGTTTTACCTGATAAACTTAATACCAGGATCATAAATTCCTCCTCCCCAAGCCAAGCTGCTCTTCCCCTTGGTATTTCCTGCCATGGAGAAGAGAACCACTAGCTCCTGTTGCCTGCTTCATTCTACCACTATAGTCACCTTAGAGGTCCTGAAACCCCCAATATGTAAAAACTGCCAATAGGTTCACAGAAAGCTGTTATGCAAACAAATAATAAACAAGCAAACATGATGGTCAGAATCATTAGCATCTCCTCTTTTCTTGGGCCTTGCTGCTAATACCTTAGGTTATGCCCTCATACTTAGCCTAAATTGCTCTGCTTGCCTCTGATCACCTCTTTCTAATCCACCCTAGCACATTGTTGTAAGCTTTCCAACATACACAGTGGAGTCCATCATGCCCTTGCTTAAAAGGCAACCGTGGACACAGCTGGACCTACCCCAAGGAAATAGGCACATGTGAATACAAGTTACAAACAAGGCTGCTTATCACATTATTTATAACTAGAGGCCTGATGCACAAAATTCGTGCAAGAGTAGGCTTTCCTTCCCCTGGCTGCCGGCACCAGCACCAGCTTCCCTCTGGCACCCGGGACACAGGCTCCCTCGCAGCCCTGGCTTCTTCTGGAAGGATGTCTGGTCTAATTGGCATATTATGCTTTTATTATTATAGATTATTATAGATAGTGAACAATGCAAGCAACTTAAATTTTATTCCATTATGAGGCATCTAAGTATAAGACATAGTCATCTTTTGGGCTATTATATGTAGTCCTTAGTAATTAAATTCTCTAAGTTTTAATGGCATGGCCTGGGAAATGCTGACATACAAAGTTACATTAGAGAAAGCAGGCTACAGACTATATTTTGCAATAAGACTATACTTTCCTTCTATATCTATGCATAGAAACACACTTGGTAAGAAATGAGCCAAATGTTTTAATAGTGAGATTAAAGCTGAGTTTTATTTCTTCCTTCATATTTTCCATATGTTCTAATATTTTTAAAGGAGTATATGTACCTTCTATAAATTGGGAAGGAAAGACTACATATAAGAATATTGGCTTATCATCAAATTCAGGATACAAAATGCTTAGCCTGGCGAACACAGCCCTTTACGACAAGACCCTGCCCATTGCGCCAGCTTCACGTGTGGCCACTTTACTGTCTACACAACACACTCCCTCCACAGAACAGCTTTCAGTTCCTTAAATAGGCTACGTTCACTGGTGTTTCTATCCACAGTCCCTCTCCTCTGGGTGCTCTCCCTTCCCTCCTTGATCCATCTGGCCAGGTCCTCAACATCCTGAACCCTTACCTGCCCTCTGTCTCCTGACCTCTTGCCTCCATCTGCCAGGTTAAGTACTCCTGCCCCAAACTCCCAGAGTCCTGGTCACCATGGTCTATTGCTCCATCCTCCCATAAGCCTGGGACGAGTGAGAAAGCAGGACCTCTTTATATTTCACAAATAGAATGCTTTTTAAAGTTTCTTCCTTTGGGGTACATATTATATGTGTGCTGCCACAGGGCTACTTAAGGTCTTTGCTTTATATATCCCTGAACTTGTTCCTCTGCCCTTTAAAATCTTCCAATGACTTTCTACTATCTACACCTTGGAAAAGGTCCAGCTGGAACCCATAAGCTTTGACTTCATGGAAGGAAGAATTTTTTATACTGAGATCTGTCTGAACATGGATGAGATGGTCTAGAGAAGGCTCCATCACTGTGACTTGATATAGAGAGAAGCCAGTCACTGAACAGGGATGCTCACAAAAAGACTCAGCATGTTTCCTGTTCAGTAATTCCAGAGGACATTTCCCCAGCTCCTAAGCTTACCTCTCAGGCCTTCCCTAGCTCAGCACTACACCCCTCCTGCCTCTCCTGTCTTCTACAGGATTAAAACTGTAACCTTGTCAGACTAGACCATTACCCACCATTCCCGGAATTCTCTCTCCAGTTACTAGCCACTATTTTTGCTCAATTTGTTCTCACTACCTGGAATACCTTTCCCCTTCATTTTCAAGGCAGCCTGTCAAAATCACCCTACCCTCCAAAGCCCAGATCAAATGCCACCTCCTAAAATCACAGAAAGTGAGAGCCAGCAGAGCCTGTGGAGGTCGTCCAAACACCCTCCTCAGTTTACAGACTCGGCCTCTCCCACCCCCACCCCACCAAAAACAATGAAGTCTGAAAATTTAAGTGATTCAGCCAAAATTAGTTTCAGGACTATGATTCAAATCCAGTCATCAGTACTGATGCCAAATTTCAGCACATCAGAACCCAGTCTCTGGCCTGCCAAGTCCTGGAGAACTAAACCATTTTGCTTATGCTTCTCGGCTACACTTAATATCTACTTTCTTTGTATAGTGTTTACAAGACTATATAAAGACAGCTGAGGAAAGAGCCCTATAGTTGGAGTTATTCCTGCCACTTACCACTTGTTCCCTTTATACGAATTATTTAACTTCTCTGAACCTTGCTTTCTTCATTTTCTGGCTCAGCTCATATGGCATTTTTTCAGACTCTCTCTACCATCCACCCTACCTAACAGTATCACCCTACTCACGATTTTCCATTGTTTCTATCATTTTCTATCTTGTTTATTTATGTTACTTAATATTAGGTAATATAATAAGGAAAACAGAAAAGAATTAAAAAGAGTGATAGTAGGTAACACTATTATTACAGGATTCAGCAAATTTTTTTTCTTTAAAAAGCCAGAGACTAAATATTTTGGGCTTTGCAAGCTAGATGGTCTGTTTTGCAGCTACTCAGATTTGACATTGTAGCATGAACACAGTCATGAACAATACATAACTGAGAGGATGAGACTATCTTAACTAATAAAAGCGTAATATTGAAATTAACCATTTCTCCAGGACGGGGGTAAGCCATGCCCACCAGCCAATCAGAGCTGCAAATTAGCCCAGCCAAGATGGCGGAGGCCACAGCCCCAGTGTGCGGCTTCTCCGGGGCTTCGGCCTCCACCATCTTGGGAGCCTCCTTCCTGGGAAGGCATCTGGCGCCTTGGGCCTGCAGATGCCTTCCTAGGCGGGAGCCTGGGGGGGGCGGGGGGTGGGGACCAGGTGGCCGAACCCCCGCGGCCCCCGCTCGGGAGGCCGTGGGGTGTGGGGTGGCCGGCGCCACTCCATCCGCTTCCCAGGCGGGGGTCTCGAGCGGCAGGACCCCCTCCTGGGAGGCTGTGGGGTGTGGGGTGGCCAGCGCCACCCCATCCGCTTCCCAGGCGGGGGCCTCGGGCGGCGGGACCCCCTCCTGGGAGGCCATGGGGTGTGAGGTGGCCGACGCCACCCCATCCGCTTCCCAGGCAGGGGCCTGGGGGGGGCCGGCCCGAGGCCCCCTCCTGGGAGGCCATGGGGTGGCCAGCGCCACCCAATTGCTTCCCAGGCTGATGGCCCGGAGGGTCAGTGGGAGCTGTGGCCAGCCTGAAAACTGCCCTTAGACCTTCACCCAGGCTTGCCACACCCCCTGGTGTAAGGGTCTCCACTGGAGAGCTTGGCCATCCTGCAAACAGACATTGGCCCCTCACCCAGGCTGGCCAGGCACATCAGCAGGTGGACATCCCTGGAGGGGTCCCAAACTGTGAGAGGGCACAGGCCGGGCTGAGGGACCCTCCCCCCCCCACCCAGTGCACAAATTTTTGTGCACCGGGCCCCTAGTGTTCCAATAAAACTTAACTTCAAAAACAGGCAGGAACCCAGATTTGGCTTGCAGGCCTTAGTCTGCCAACTTCTGGTTAACAGGACAATTTTTTAAAGGGAGTTTTATAAAAAGTTTCATAGTGATATTATATTTGAAAAACAGTATCTCTTATATGCATTTGGTATGGCACGGCACTCCATGGTAAAACTGAGAGAGACTTACCCTCTAACCCAGTGGTTTTCAACCTTCCTTATGCCGCGACCCTTTAAAATAGTTCCTCATGTTGTGGTGACCCCCAACCATAAAATTATTTTCGTTGCTACTTCATAACTGTAATTTGGATACTGTTATGAATCTTAATGTAAATATCTGATATGCAAGATATATTTAGGTGACCCCTGTGAAAGGGTCGTTCAACCCCAAAAGGGGTCGTGACCCACAGGTTGAGAACCGCTGCTCTAACCCAACACTTCTCCAGCTCTCTTCCTAGAGACACTCCCATGGGCTTCTGAAGGGACATATCAGGGCAGCCACCCGAGATGGGGAGCACTGTCACAGGCAGTGGGATGGAGAGATCAATGAGGTACACTCATATGACAAAAGTGACTTAGCAGGCAAAAGGACTAAGCTATGCTTTGTATATCTTAATGCGGACAAATATCAAGCAGTTTTGAGTGGGGGAAAAAACACTATAGAGAAATACATTGTAGAATGTGATCCAATTTAATTAAATTTTAAAATGCACACAAAACAATTTTATATATTATTTATGAGTATTTATTGTAGAAATGTATGAAAGCAAACTAAACACACCAACCTGCTGGTACCTCAAGGGAAGTGAATGGTGAATGGTGGTCATATGGGGGCTATGGCTTTATATTGTTTTATTTCTTTTCAGTAAAGAAGGTGAACATGACAAAAGTTTTATTTAAGTTATTTGTATTTATTATTAATTCTGGGTAGTGAGGCTGTTTTTATACATTATTCTTTACTTTATGTATATTTTTAAAGTTACTTCCTGAAACATAGGGAGTTCATTAAACGTACTTTTCATTTGTAATTCCTCAAGTCATGAAGAGTTCAATTTCTCATCACTTTAATTTTTATTTGTTTTCCTATTTTCTAAACGCCTTGAGACAAAATTCTTTTTTTCCATTGGGGCTTTGACTCTGTAGCTCCTTAAAGTATTGCTGGAGTCTAAAAGAGATCCAAGTCTGACTAAACAACATTTAGAGAATTTCCTGAAAAAATAATTTGATCTAATAGATTTTAATATACTGCACTTGAATTCTGTAATGATAACAAGATAATAATTGCTAATTTCAGATGCACTATACCTTACTACTCCTTAGTATTTCTCTGAGTTCCAGAGCAGGTCCACTGTCATATGTGGTGTGAGGAATTAAAAGAACTATTATTTCACCTTGAATGAATCTTTAGAGTTAAATGAACTATAAGGTAAGTTCCTTCCCTCTCTATCCCTTCGCTTTGGGGTTAGGGTTAGGCTTAGACAAGACAAATTAGTAAGATATCTCTTCTGTCATAAAGTTCCTTCCTGATTCTTTCCAGATCAACCTCAAAAATTCCCAATGGCACCTCGTTTTCATATAAAAGAGAAGGCACTGGGGCAGCTGGAGAGGTGGCACATACTGGAGTCAAGAGCACTACCACCTTTGGGATCAGATATATGTGAGTTCACATCCAGGGACAGTGGAGTTTCTTAGCACCAAGTAAATTGAGTTTTCTTATCCACAAATAAGGATAACTCCCAGCTCACAGTGCACCCAGATATAATGTGGGGGCTTCATAAAGGGGGACCAATATTCTTACACAACGTTCATGTAGGTAGTCTACATTTTGAAAATGCTATTTGTTTTTCTCTGTGCAACCAGTTCCCTTTTTAGTTTTGGTTGTACAGTATAGCATATTTCAATTTATTTACTTATGCTAAAATCTAATCTAATAAAAGAGTAATATGCAAATTGACCATCACCCTGAGACACCTAAGCCATGCCCACCAGCCAAGCCACACCTCCCAGCCAATCAGAGTGGCTGTATGCAAATTAACCCAGCCAAGATGGAGGCCAACAGCCATGGAGCTAGAACAAACAGGAGGCTTCTGTTGCAACTGCCTGCCTAGGTTGGCTGAGCCTCTGCTCACAGCCACGCCTACCAGCCAAGCCATGTCTCCCAGCCAATCAGAGCAACTGTATGCAAATTAACCCAGCCAAGATGGAGGTCGGCAGCCATGGAGCTAGAGCAAACCGGAGGCTTCTGTTGCAACTGCCTGCCTAGGCTGGCTGAGCCTCTGGTCATGGTAACAATGTTTCAATTATAGAAGCCACAGAGCTGAAACAAACAGGAGGCTTCGTAACCTGCCTAGGCCTCAGCTTAAAGCAACAGTGTTTCAATTATAGAAGATAAATAAACCCCAGAAACCTGATTCTAGCCAGCCTCGCTGGGCTGGGGCATTGGGTCAATGGGAGGTGTGGGCAGCCTGAAAACGGCCCTCAGCTCCTCACCCAGGCTGCCCAGGCACCCCAGTAGGGGCCCAAAACCTGAAGGGACTGTGGGCAGCCTGAAAATGGCCCTCAGCTCCTCACCCAGGCTGCCCAGGCACCCCAGTAGGGACCCAAAACCTGAAGGGACTGTGGGCAGCCTGAAAATGACCCTCAGATCCTCACACAGGCTGGCTATACCCCAATGGGGTGAGGGTCCACACTGGAGGGCTTGGCCAGCCTTCAAACAGCCATCAGCCTCTCACCCAGGCTGGCCAGGCAAGCCAGCAGGTGGACATCCACCGAGGGGTCCCAGACTGTGAGAGGGCACAGGCCGGGCTGAAGGACCCCCCGAGTGCACAAATTTTTGTGCACTGGGCCCCTAGTGACATATAAAATGCCTTGGTGACATAACTGGCCTTTCTATTAAGGAACTTGAATGAAGGCATATGATAAATATAAAGGTCTGTTTTCTATAAGCCAAGTCATTCTAAATGTATGTTTAAATTCGTTCACTATCTAGCATAGTTCTGTTTATTTATTGCCAGCTATCTTCTTCACACTGGTAATTGCTTTCTCCTGGCAGTAAGAAATTTATACGCCCCATTTGTCTGAATATTACAGTTCACATACAACAAAACACTATGATTCCTTTAATACCTATGGGGAAGAACATGGGATGGGCCAAGGATAGAATTTCAGTTTCAATTTTACATCATCTGGCTATTGTCAGTTCAAGTTTATTTCAATGGAAGAATTTGAGGCACTTCTGAGGTTAACATTTATGAGCTCAATTTTTTTAAAAGCAGAATTAATTCACTGGTTTTGAAATACTCTACGGACATAATTTAGAAATATAGTATTCATGCTTTTTCTCAGCTGACTTACAGGATGAAAACAACTGTTTAAACCTTTCACATTTGATTTGTATCTATTTAAACATTTTATTAGTTTAGCTGTCTATGCATTGTTCCCTGAGTGAGGAAAGCAATGTGAAAATTTTTACATATTTTAAGGAAGGGGTAATTAAAAAAGATCCTCAGCCAGATTCCTACTGAGGTCGGTGCAAGCTTGGCCTAATTAAGTGCATAGAATTTGGCCTGTGTTTTATTCAAACAGCAGATACTATTTTGTTACAGTTGTAAGCTTGACATTATTTAATTATAGTTCAAATAAAATTATAAACACAATAGAAAAGATACTCTGTATTGCATGGTATTATTCTGGCAGTGATTTTTACTGACACTAAAGGCCCTGAAAGGAAAAAAAGAATTGTTTACCCGAGTCCTCAAAGTCCATGAGAGTTTCATTTACACAGACCACTATAAAATGCAGTCCTGAGAGGCTTATGTATACATTAATAAGAAAATATTTTTCAGAGCTAATCTAAACAAAAATAATAAGCTACATCTATTGAAAAGTAATATGATTTCTATGGACAGTTAGTTAAATCACAAGTTAACTAGTTCTTCACTGGACTGAGCACAACGTAAATACATCCATCACTGAGAACTAACAGTTGTAGGCACCACAATGAATCAAACAATGAATCAAAGGGCTGGAAGCTTACCTAAATAATCACCTACTTTTCCTGTCAAAATTATGCTCATTTCATTCCAGAAAAGGGAAATTTTCTTGAAAAATTCTAGTGAATGAGACATGTTTATATAGATTCTGTGTAAATATATTTTCAGCATAAAATGAGGTTCCTCTTCCATTTGGTACTCAATCAATTCCTTAATCAGTTTATCTGTCCCTTATCAGATAAAACAAGCACAACCCCCTGTCAGAACTTAGAAATCTTCAAAGATTCTCTTCTTCAACCTCAACCATCCTCAGGGACAATTCTTTGCCTCATTTCAAGACATCAAAAACTTTCTTCTCCTAAACCAAGGGTCTCACAGCACCACTGTCTTTTCTGTTATTATATGTCAGTACAATTTCCCCAACTCTCAGGTGCAGCTTCCAGAACCTCAAAAGTGAAGGTGGAGAAGAGGTCAGGGAAGAAATCAGCATCATTCTGTCTTGGGGAACAGAATGATTTATACCCTCCTCAAAACTGACAGGTTTTATACTGTGAGTATATTTGCTTTATCACCTTAAAAAACTTCAACTGGGGCTGTGCTCTAGCTCTGAGATGGAGAACAAATTGACAATTTGATGCATTTCAAATGGTCCGGAGCCAGGATGGTAATGGAACACACAATAAACACCCTTCCCTCTGTGGAGACACGGCATTGCTCTCCTGTTCTCGAAGTCGCCTCAATCAGCAGAGGCTGAACATACCAGCCAACAATTACTGTCAGAAGCACTTTTTATGCCCAAACCACAGTAACTGTGTTTGGAATACACCCTTCCACATTCACATGAGTTATGGCAAATAATTCTATTCAAAAGATTAACTCATTTGGTTATCTGGGCATGGTAAATAAATGCTCGCCTTGCCAGCATTTCACAATAGGGTCATGCTAAAGGTTAGGTATTATGAAAGATGCTTTAAGAGCGTTCAGTACTTTGTTCGACCTGTGACATTCATCCTGACACTGCTCAGTAATCCTTTGCCTTCCAGTATTCTCTTTCCTCCCCTAACCTTTTCGCTGAACCTCCTAGAACTCCGCTCTGTGATACACAATTCACTGACACACCTATAAGCTATTTAAAGAACACGAGTGTGAGTTAACTGGTTGTGCTGTCACTCTTAAATTCACCCACAAAACTTGTGCCTGCCAGGCAAGATGCAGGGCTGGCTTCTCCCAGTTCTCCAAGCAAGTCCAAACCCTTACTGCTCAGCACTTGGGAGGCAGTCCCTTCTCTCTGAGGCTCAGGCCATAATGTTCCAACACCTGCCACCATCGTTTGACTATGTTTTCTACGAAGTAACAGACCTACATAACACTGACAGCTTTACACAGTCTTACTCTTTAACCTCAAGTGCTACCCTCACTGTAGATGATCACAGTCCATGTAAAACATCCCATCTGATATCCTAGACTCTTGACTGTCTTACTGTCTCAAAGCAAAACACTGTCCCTCTGCTACAACAAAGTAACCCAAGGACCAAGACAAACCTCGGACCTTGAAATCTAGACATGTTCCATCTAAAATACACAACTCTCTTGCCCTGACCGGTTTGGCTCAGTGGATAGAGCGTCGGCCTGCGGACTGAAGGGTTCCTGATTCGATTCTAGTCAAGGGCATGTACCTTGGTTGCAGGCACATCCCCAGTGGGGGTGTGCAGGAGGCAGCTGATCGGTGTTTCTCTCTCATCAAGGTTTCTAACTCTCTATCCCTCTCCCTTCCTCTCTGTAAAAAATCAATAAAATATATTTTAAAAAATAAAATAAAATACACAACTCTCTGACCATAATGTACCAACCTCCAGCTATCTTACATCACCTCTCACACTAAACTACTCGGTAGCTACACTAAGACCACCAGTGTCTTATCCTTTCCACTTATTTTTGTCTTTATCTCTTTCAGGCAGGCCCCTTCCACTACTCTCAAATTTTTATTTATTTATTTTTGTTGTTCATTCAGCTTCCATGATATCACATTCTTTCGGTGTTCCCCTACCTTTCCTAGTGCTCATTCTCAACACCATCGGATGTTTCTCTTCTACCCAGCCTGTCAGTGCTGAAGACCACTGGGGATCACTTTCTAACCTTCTTTCTTCTGTACCTACATCTCTATGTATGTGATCTCACTCAACACCATGACATTAAACCCTACACATATACTTAGATAATTCCTGAACTCCTCACCCCTGAGTTCTAAACACATATCCAAGTGTCTTTATGAAATCTCCACCTCAAGGTAAAACAGGCATCTCAAACATGATGGCCAAAGCATAATCCCTGCTTTACAATGAAAATCTGCTCCCTCCTTGTTGTTCTCCTTTTAGAAAATGCTATGACCATCACCAAGAAGCTTAGGCTAGAAACCAGTGGACTCTTAGGTTTCCTTGATTATATAATTTTTCTTTGTTTTTTTAATATTATGTATTTTTATTTTTTTTTAAATTTATCTTTATTGTTGTAAGTATTGCAGATGATCCCTTTGTTTGTTTGTTTGTTTGTTTTCTGCCAGGGACTCCCCTCAACCCCCACACCCAACCCTGCCAGGCCTTAATCACTCCATTGTCTATTTCCATGGGCTATGCATATCTAAACTAATAAAAGCAAAATATTAAAATTAACTGTTTCTCCGAGACAGGGTAAGCCACGCCCACCAGCCAATCAGAGCGGCTGTATGCAAATTAGCCCAGCCAACATGGAGGCCGCCACTCACGGATCTGAGTAAACAGCCCTTTCCATTGCGACAGGAGCGAAAGTGAAGCTGAGCCCTTCAGCTCAGCTCCGATTAAACTGCCTCTAGCAGTTTTGAAACATTGTAACAATCATAGAATCCTCCGGAGCTGAAGGAAAGAGCAGCTCCGGCCTAACCAGTAAAAGTAACAATTGTTTCATTATAGACTCTGCGAGGTGAAGCAGAGGAGGCTTCGTTAGTAGTTAGAAGGCCGCC
>PVJC01045418.1:0-13726 GCA_004026665.1 Murina feae | reverse complement strand
GAAGAGGATGAGGACCACATCAGCAATTTATAAGACAAGGTAGGAAAAAACACACAAACAGGAGCAACTGGAAAAAAAAACTTAGAAAGCAATAAAAGAGCTTACGGGAGCTATGGGACAACACAAAACGAAACAACATTCACTTAATAGGGGACCAGAAGGAGAGGAAGAGAAGCAAGGAATAGAAAACCTGTTTGAAGAAATAATGACAGAAAACTTCCCTGATATTGGCAAGGAAAAAACTACACAAGTCCAAGAAGCACAGAGAGTGCCAAACAAGATGAACCCAAAAGACCAACACCAAGACACATCATAATTAAATTGGCAAACACCAATGACAAAGTAAGAATCTTAAAGGCTGCCAGAGAGAGACAGAAAATTACCTACAAGGGATCTCCTATTAGAATATCAGCTGACTTATCAATAGAAACACACCAGGCAAGAAGGGAATGGAATGAAATATATAAAGTGATGCAAAGCAAGGGAATGAACCCAAGAATACTATCCCCAGCAAGGCTATCATTCAAGATTGAAGGTGGAATCAGAAGCTTCACAGACAAAAAAGAGCTAAGAGAGTTTATTACTACCAAGGAAGGGAGAGCAGATAGGCAGTTGGGGGGATCAGACAAGGAGGGGAGAGCAGGACCTAATTTGTCATATGTATTTAGCCAACATGTTGGCTTGGTGAATAAGTCTAATGAAGCTTCCAAAAGAAGGTTGAAAAGCAGTTTTAACAGGCCACAAACTTGATGGAATTGCAACCTCTATGTTTGGATTATGATCAACCTATTTTGACACTTGGCAAAAGATTCTTACTGTTCAGCATTTAAAATTTGCTATCATTTGTACCAATTTACTTTTCCTGAAATCATGCAGTATTGAGTTATGTCTTTAAATCTATTCCCATGTCAGACTCTTACCGATATATAAAAGATTTAGGAAGATTATGTGCCAAAATACCCAGCACAATACTTGTATTTTTTAGTTTCATATAGAACTAAAAATCCCAGGAACTGTGAGCACTCTGGATCTTATGTGGTTTATCCCTTCAGTCATTTCAAACATAGAAAGTAGGGCCTCTATGGTTATTTGCCTGCTCACTTTATGTTTCCATCTCCCACATTCATATAAGTATACATCAGGTTTGCTCAACCTTTGATTTTTATACAAAGTCTTGCTTATTATTTAAATGTCTTTCTATAAATCTCATTTTGTGCTGTTATGGAAAAGCCTCCATTTTGAAAATCTGCATTGTATGGAAGCACATGTCTTTAATATTTCCAGACAAAAAGCCTTACAGTTAATTTTAACATTTGCACTTAATGTGCAACCTATAGGGAGGGCCTGAGAAAAGAATGAGAGGGGGTTATTAAGTATTTTTAGTAAAATGTTGCCTTTGTCTTGTGTGGAACATGTAGAATATGCTCTTTGGTAAATATATTTTTAGAGGTAGACATGCTTTATTGTAGCTAAAATTATTCTTAATCATAAAAATTCAAAATTGTATTTTTTCATACATTCTGAAGTTTACCAACTTATTTTTGTTTGAAGTGTGATTTTTTTTCCTTCACATCCTCTTGCAAAAAAAAAAAAGTGGGTTTCTGAATGAATTGAGAAGACATCGAATATTTTATATGCCCTTTGAGCTGTGTAATTTAATATCTGGATACTTGATAATTTGTTTTATTATGTAACTAGAGGCCCGGTGCACAAAATTCATGCACTGGGGGGGGGGGTGTTCCTCAGTCCAGCCTGCCCCCTCTCACATATTAGGAACCCTCAGGGGGTGTCCTACTGACGGCTTAGGCCCGCTCCCTGATCCCCTTGGGGAGCAGGCCTAAGCCGCAGTCTGGCCTCCCTTTGTGGGAGGCAACTAGTCTAATCAGGGTAAGCCACCAGCCCCATCACCCCACTGCTGCAGCCACTGCCAGTCACCACAGCCACCAAGGTGTTTTCATCAACACGGACTCCAGTCCATTCACCATGAAGAAATGACAACTTTCTTTAGACATTTTCAAGATGTGTCTTTCATAGGATATGACATTTCTTTATTATTTTTTAATCCTCACCTGAGGATATGTTTCCATTGATTTTTAGAGAATGTGGAAGAGAAGGGGAAAACAGAGATAAACATCAAAGTGAGAGGAATACTTTGATTGCTTGTCTCCTGATATGCCCTGACCTGGGCCCCAGCCAGGGAGGAGCCTGCAACCTAGGTACATGCCCTTGGTCAGAATTGAACCCAGACCCTACAGTCATCAGGCGGAGGCTGAGCCAAACTGGCTAGGGCAGGATATGACATTTCTTAGCCCTCCAGCTGTGGACCTTCTTTTTTTTTTCTCCAGGAGTATGGTGGAAAAACCCTAGATCACCTTTTTGGATTCTTATTACCCAAGTTACTAAGAATATTACCAGTGGCATACAGGGAGCTTAGCCAATGAGCAGTAAGAAAAGGTGTTTCCTCTGTAGTTCACTCTGGTCACCGGCTCCACCCCTGCCCTTCCAATCCCAGTTCCACACCTGCCCAGGCCTATAACCTCTGGCTGAGTATGAAGGCCTGGGCAGGGGACCCCAAGACCCCTGCTTTGCTGGCTCCACTGGTGCCCAGACCCCTGTGATCAGAGACTCCGTCCCTGCCCCTCTGATCGCTGGCTCTGCAGAACCCAGGCCCCTACGATCTCCAGCCTTGCCCCTGCCCAGGCCTGAGGCCTCTGGCCCAGGCCTTATGCCAGTGTAGGGCACCCTCATACCCCTCCGATCACAGGCTCCACCCTTGCCCATGCCTGAGGCCTCTGCCGAAGGCCTCTGGCCAGGGAAGGGGACTTCCAGCTCCCTCTGTTTGCCTGTTCCACCCCTCGGGCCCCCCGCCTCCCCCGCCACCTGCCTGGCTAACAGGTCTGACCACTTCAGTGGTGGGGCTGAGCTGGACTGGCGCCTCCATCTTGCGGCCATGGGGGAAGCTAGCTTTGTCATGGAGTGACGCCTAATTTGCATATTACTCTTTTATTAGGTAGATTGATAAAGTGGTGATATGTATTGATGTTAGTTCAACCATATAGTTATACTGTTTGGGGATGTGTGGTTATAGTTCTGTAGGATAAATAATTCGTCAGTGTTTACCAGCTTGTAAAAATTTAGTGTGAGAGCTTAAATATCTAAATAAATGAGATGCATTTATCATAAAAAAATAGCTTTATGAGATATAATTCACATACCAGAATATTTGCCCTTTTAAAGTGTATATATAATGCTATGATTTTTATTATATCCACTGATTTGTGCAACCATCACCACAATCTAATTTTACCATATTATTATAACCCTCCTTTCCTCCCATCCCCCCAAAGGAAAAACACTTGTACCCATTATCAGCCATTCCCCATTGCTCTCGAAAATCCTAGCCTTGCCTAGATGGTGTTGCTCAGTGGTTGAGTGTGACCCAGGAATCAAGAGGAACCCAGTTCAGCCTTAGCCAGTTTGTCTTGTGGAAAGAGCATCAGCCTGTGGACTGAAGGATCCCAGGTTCGATTCCAGTCAAGGGCACTGGGTTGCAGGCTCAATCTCTCATCTCATCTCATCAATGTTTCTCTATTCCTCTCCCTTCCTCTCTCTCTCTAAAATCAATAGAAACATACTGAAAAACAAACAAAAAAAATAACCCTCAGCCCTATTCTGGAGTATATAGTTTCCTTTGTATTTTAATTTTCTAAATAGTGATGGTTAATCCATATTAAGCATTAGTTAAATGCCATTCACTATTTGTAGCACTTTATACATACTGGCTCATTTGATTCTCAGATAAGTCCTATGAGGTAGGTGCATGTTTTAGCAACTGTGAGTCTTTCACACAGGAAACTGAATGTGGATGGAGAAAATTCAGATCATTTTCAGTCCTTACAATTCTTCTTTCTGAGGGGGATGGAAGAAAATAAGACATTTGCTAGATTAATGGTCATACACCTATGCCAGAGGCTGTGTTACCATTCAGAGATGCTGCATCCAGCACAGTGGCTGCTGGGGACTACTTTATCTGGATTTTGTAGGGGTCAGACTGGCAAATTAAATGACAGAGAGCACCAGCCTTTCATTCTTTAAGGTTTTGAGGGCCGTCTTGATTTCTGAGGTATTGTTTTTTATTTACTATCTTTCCTAAGGAAGGAAGGCACTTTTGCGGTATCCACTTGGCCTTTCCATTGAAATAACTCATCTTACAGGTGAGGGTTGTGCTAGTTAAAGAGTATGTGCAGTTTTATGTTAATTTGGAATTGAGAAAATAACCACTAAGTAGGTCTATTGACCAAGTGAGCTTACTGTGAGCTGGACCAGGACCCCATTTACTCCAAGGTCCCTCCACCCCCAGTTTAGCAGGGAAGGAACAGTGGTGTTTTAGATCATTAGGCATCAATGCCAATTCAGACTCAAAAATCTAAGTATTACCCTTTTACCAATGCATGGTTACCTGTGTAAGCAGCCATATTTCTTTGCAGGAAGACTAGAGATTCACAACTGAGTATACTTGCCCCACTTTTGCAGACACTGCTTCTCAGTCAGTAAGTTCTGGATCTGAGAATAAGCTCAGGTCCAGAAACTGGTCAAGGTTTCAGGACTTTTATCATGCAATAAAATTTATGCATAAAATTTTAGACTTATGATAATCTTTGGTTTTTAAAAGTTGTTTATGTATAACATAAAGTTATATTAGCCCACTTCCTGGTTCTCTGAGGCAGGGATGGGGTGGGGGAAGGGACTACCCCAGTGGTCACTCTAGTCTTGTGTTCACTGAGATCATTGCACTCACCTTGATTTCTAATGTTGTACTGCTGCCACCTGCCTATACTATTTTGGACAATTATAATCCACATTGCTATGTCAAAAAGCCAGTTGTGACAGTATCTTTTTAATCAGCATTGGCCTGCATAGGATAGTCACCACAGAGTTCTCCACAATTCTGGATCCTTTTTATAGTCCTCTCCTCATCACTTTAGAGTCTTCTGGGCCCTCACATGGAACACAGCTTGTGGGTGTTCTACTTTGTGTAATATGCCTTCATTTGGCTTCTAAGAGCCATCCTTACAGAATCTTAATACCTGCCAGAGTATTAAATCCTGTACCACAGGAGAGTTCTCTCAAGTTGATAAATTCTCACTTATTCAAATGCATGTTCAGCTGTTTTTGTTCATCCCATGTGTGTTCTCTCAGCTCCAGCTAGCATGGATTAGTCAGATTCTACAGCTCTATTTGTGTAGAGTCCCTCTTCTCCCCTGGCAGGCCCAGGGTATCCTCAGTTGGGCTGTGCTGGGACTTGACTCTGGTAGTGAACTGGGCTGGTATGGTTGCCAGTATAGGAGGAGGGTTGATTTTAAGGGCTGTGAGCATTGTCTTTCAAAGCACCTATCTCATCTCAGGCCTCTGAAACGCTAAGCAAGGGGAGGAACCTGTTTTTTAACAAGGAGAAGTGGACCTCCTCTGCAGGCCCAGTGGGTTCAGGGTTCTCAATTGTATCTATACAGGTATTTCAAGCTTAAGCTTCAGGAGTCCTTTGCAGACATGTGCTGGGGCTGAGAACCCAACCTTCTCTGAAGCTCTGCTCTTCTTAAGACTAAGCTCGGAGTCCCACCCTCCTCTTTGTCTACTTTCCAGCTATAGGAGAAGCTCTGCTCCTCTTAAGACTAAGCTGAGTCCCACCCTCCTCTTTTTCTACTTTCCAAGATTTCCTTAAATTATGTGAAAGAAGCCCTCTGCCTCTCAAGTTTTGTCCTGAATTGGTAATGAATTGTAAGGGCAGAAGGGCGGTGCGAGAGTGCAGACCTGCCAATAGGAATGCAGAGGAAATGCCCTGCCCAGGACCTTCCCTCGACCAATCAACAGGGGCCACACACATTATCCCACCCACTACTTCTAGCCCTATAAATCCTTTGTTTTCCTGAAACCTGTACTTCCTGTCCCTTTGCGCCGCTGTGCCGGTGGGCGAGCGGGAAGTCCGAGTTAACTCAACTAATAAAGGCCCTCATGTTTTTGCAGCAGTTTTGGGGCTCACTCGTGGTCTTTGGGGATCACGACATCTGGGTACAACAGAATCAATTGTTCTGAGCTTCTCATTATTTCTTCTCAAGGAATCTATATACTTTGCAACTGCTACCCAATTCCATTGTCTTTCTAGTTACCATTTCCCTCTTGCCTTTCAAACACCAGAGATAGACATTGCATCAGCTAGTGCATCCTATTCCAGTTGTATCCCAGCTCAGCTCAGTGCCCACGAAAGTTTTAGCAATTGAACTGCTACAGCATCCCTAGAGTTGCCCATACTTCCCTTACCACTAGTGATGGGGTCCTTGTTGCCAGCCTGACAGCAAGGAATTTAGCTCAAAAATCCCATTTTACTGTCTACTTCCTAGGACCACTCAAATCTTAGATTATTGGACACAGAGAAATAGAGTATTGAATGCTAGAGATTTATTGAGAAATGCTCTTGAGAGACACATGTGAGGAGAGAAAGTAGAAAGAACTGAGTAGAGGGAGAAGCTGACCCATAGTTTCAAATAAGGCCTCAGCCAACCCCACAAGATGCTCTGGAGTTGGGCTGGAGAATGTACCATTGTATCCCTGCATCAGTTAGTCTTTGGGAAGGGAAGTTTCTTTGGGCAAGGAGGTTCCCTGGGGCTGAGGGAATTTTCCAGTGAATGTGCTATAAACAGTGGCTGGGTGTGTGTGGGGATTTTGGGAGAGCACAGTATGTACTAGGCCTTGTCGCTAATACCCTGAATGGCAAGTTAAGAGTCTTATCTGGGTTCTTGTCCTACAAAGTTTGAAGAATATATTCCATGGACAAAAGGATTTTAAGCACAAGTGTGGAAATTATTGCAAGCATATACAAACTACCCCCCGACAGGGAGGGGTCCCCAAAATGGGAGAACTAGTGAGTCTCTTTGTCTAAGGCAGTGGTTCTCAACCTGTAGGTCGTGACCCCTCTGGAGGTCGAATGACCCTTTCCCAGAGGTCGCCTAAATACATCCTGCATATCAGATATTTACATTATGATTCATAACAGTAGAAAAATTACAGTTATGAAGTAGCAACAAAAATAATTTTATGGTTGGAGGTCATTACAACATGAGGAACTGTATAAAAGGGTCACGACATTAGGAAAGTTGAGAACCACTGCCTTAGACAAAGGGTTTATAAATCCTGACAGTTTCTTTGTTTATGTTACTTTCTAATTGGACCCTTCCTCATTTTATGTCTCCCATGTTTTTTCCTCTTCCCTGCTTAGTATCAGTTTCAAAGTTTCAAAGCTCATCTGGCCACATTCCCCCATCCCTCTTCTTGTAAGATAAACATTCTAGCAGTTTGGAGCTGGCTCCATTTGTTTTGTACGCATTCCTTTCCCATGGACCCTACCCTAACTGCCTCTTGTATCTCTAAATCCTTTCAATCATCCCTCTGATTAGTAAACCCCAATTGCTGTTAGGGACAAAGGGCAGCGGTCATTCTAACTGCTTCTGCTGGACAGGGACAGCAGTCAGGGTCCCACAGAGGTAAGTAATCCAGGAGTCCATTTGTGGTTCCATCTGTAGGATCATCTGGAGCATTATAGCCACTATGTGAGAAGAAACAAAACGTATTAGGAAGTTCAACAAGCAAATGCAAAGATGTATAATAGAAATAGCATAAACCAAGGTCTAAGAAGGAGGGCTAGCCAATATCTCAGGGATGGTATTATTTCCTTAAATTGGGACGAGAGGTTGTGAGACCCTTTCTTTCAGTCAAGCTGCTTGTTGGAGGATTCGAGTAGTTCATTCCTCTACCTCTTTGGAGGTGTTTATGTAGATACAACAAGAATTATTCATCATGGCACAGATTCCATCCTGTTCGGCCAGTAAATAATTGAGGGCTTCTCCATGAGTGAGAACTGTATGTGAAAGAATCTATAGACTTCTGTATGTCCCTACATAAATCTGGTTTGTCTTTTAGGGCAAAGAAAGCCTGGACATAGGGGACTTCTGGCCATTTCTCTTCCCTTCTGTAAACTGGTGTTATAATTAAGACTCCCCTCCAGGGCCCCGCTTTCCCCATCTGCTAGATGGTACTGGGACCAAGCCTGAGTACAAAAGTAAATCAGGAGTTTTTCCTTAAATGTTTGTGAATCAAAGGAATTCAGAATTCCAATGTTTAAGGATGCAGCTCAATGGGCTGCCAACACAGGGTATAGATGATGAGACTCCCATATGATAGAAAACACACAGAAAGATGTCTAGCATCTTCTGTGGAATTCCGCCCTTTCGCAGCAGAGGCATCTCTCTTGGGTCTGCTGAATTAGCTGCCTCTTACCAGTGAGACCTAGGGAGCCTGTAACCTGTGTCCTATGAAGAAAAGCTGTTAGTGTGAGCCCATTAACAGAACTTATCTGACTGGACTGTGTGCACTTATCAGTGCGGTCCTACCTGTGACCAGGCACCTATCCTTCTGATGTGGGGGAGCCTGGACTAACTCATGTCCCTAATTGACAGTGCCTGATATGGTTCCAATGTTTCTGAAGTAGCATTGAGTTTCCCAAAGGCTTTTAAAAAGAAGTGACTCGAGGCAGAGTGCTTGGAGAGTTTGGCCAGAACTCAGAGTTCTGGGGAAAGTACAAATGGCTCTGACTTTACTTCTATGTCTGCCCTCACCATTAAAAGATCCATCTTCTTCATCATGGTCTCCCTAGACTGTCAGTAATGATGGACTTATGTAGAAAGGGTAAAACCCTATTTTAGCCAAGACTAGGACTCTAAATCCACTGGTGAGGTAATTTCTTTGATAACAAAGGTGTCTAGTATATGATCTGTGGGAACACAGAGGGGCATTGCAAATAATGCTGGAGGGTTTGATGTAGTCCTTTTCAAACCTTCTCTTCCCAGTGCTCTATTCTATCTGTTTTTTGTACTAAGGAAAAAAGTCCTCAACTCCAAAGCCCATATGCCTTCCTGCATATGGGAGTGCAGACACCAGTAGCATGCTGTGTTTCCCAATCAAGGGCATTCCCTCCTAGGCTTTCCTACAGTTCTAGTAAAGACTAAACCCTCTCCAATCCCTACAGGTTTATGGCTAGTTTTTTAAAATTCAAACCCTGGGAAGGTTGTCAAACTTATTTGACCAAAAGATTATGTTTAAAAGACACAATTTTCTTTTTTTAAAAAATCTTTATTGTTTATATTATTACAGTTGTTCCTCTTTTTTCCCCCATAGCTCCTCTCCTCCCAGATCCCACTCCACCCTCTGCCCTTACTCCACCCCCACTGTCCTCATCCATAGGTATACGAATTTTGACCAGTCTCTTCCTGCACCCCAACACCCCTTTCCTGCTGAGAATTGTCAGTCCACTCCCTTTCTATGCCCCTGATTGCATTCTATTCACCAGTTTATTCCGTTAAGATTTTTTATTCACTTGATTCTTAGATTCACTTGTTGATAGATATATATTTGTTGTTCATAATTTTTACTTTCCTTTTTTTTCTTCCTCTTCTCAAAGGATACCTTTCAGCATTTCATATAATACTGGTTGGGTGGTGATGAACTCCTTTAGCTTTTGCTTGTCTGCAAAGCTCTCTATCTGACCTTCAATTGTGAATGATAGCTTTGCTGGGTAAAGTAATCTTGGTTGTAGGTTCTTACTATTCATCACTTTGAATATTTCTTGCCACTCCCTTCTGGCCTGCAAAGTTTCTGTTGAGAAATCAGCTGACAGTCGTATGGGTGCCTCCTTGTAGGTAACTAAATGCGTTTCTCTTGCAGCTTTTAAGATTCTCTCCTTGTCTTTTGCTCTTGGCATTTTAATTATAATATGTCTTGGTGTGGTCCTCCTTTGGTTCCTTTTGTTTGGGGTTCTCTGCACTTCCTGGACTTGGAAGTCTATTTCTTTCACCAGGTGGGGGAAGTTTTCTGTCATTATTT
The DNA here is from genome assembly GCA_004026665.1 of Murina feae. Lineage (NCBI taxonomy): Eukaryota > Metazoa > Chordata > Mammalia > Chiroptera > Vespertilionidae > Murina > Murina feae. The sequence continues at coordinate 3,796 of PVJC01045418.1, read as the reverse complement.
CGTCAAATAGGTTTTCAATATCTTGCTCTTTCTCTTCTTCTGGCGCCCCTATAATTCTGATGTTGGTACGCTTGAAGTTGTCCCAGAGACTCCTTACACTATCTTCATACTTTTTGATTCTTTTTTTCTTTTCTTTTCTTTTTTTCTTTTGGCTTTCTCGACTGGGTGGGTTTTGCTTCTTCATATTTCATATCTTTGACCTGATTCTTGCGATCCTCTCATCTGCTGTTGGATCTCTGTATATTATTCTTTATTTCAGTCAGTGTATGCTTAATTTCTACCTGGTCCTTTTCAAATTTATCAGCGGTTTCTAGAAAATTCTTGAAAAACCTAATAACCGTGGTTTTGAACTCTGTATCCAGTCGTTTGCGTTCCTCCATTTCTGTCATTTGTGACCTGCTTCTTAGTCTCCAAGCTTCTTGGCTTTCTGTGTGTAGGGCCCAGTGATTCAGCCTCCCCAATCACCTAGGGTGGACACTCTTGTTGTACACCTTTGAAGGCTGGTTGCACAGTCTTGTAGTTATCACTGGGAGGTATCACTGGGAGGAAATGATCTGCAGGATTTTCTTCTCATTGTTTGGGGTTTAGATCTTTTGGAGTTCTGTCTTAGCTGCAGACCCTTAGGTTATGCTGAAGGCAGGCAGGCACACAGCTTGGGCGGGGTTGTAGGTCAGAGTCACCGGGGTGGAGCAACCCACAATGGCTGCCGCAGTTTCTCCGGGTTTGGCATCTCCAAGCCCTGGGGTCTGCGTGCGCCTCTCAGTCCCCGAATCTCCGCGTCAGTGATTGCTGCGAACAGCACTGCTAGAATGCCACTGGTCTTCTGCCCCGTTGCCCCACAGCCCGCGTCGCATTCAGTGCGACCTTGGAGTTTATAATCTCCTTCCAAGCCACGGACCGAGCGCAGCCACTGCTCCCTTTCACCTGCGCTGCCGCCACGCCTCCGCTCCACTCGTCCATACCTCTCAGTTTTAGCGCCGGGAGCTTCCACTCAGTCTCAAAGCACTTCTTCTCTTGCCTTTCAGTTGCAAAGCTTCCCCTCCCTTGGTTTTGGAGGATGGCCACCTATCTGTGTAGTTGTATTTTAAAAATGTAGTTGTGGAGGCTGCACATTTAGGTATATACCTCATGCTGCCATCTTGGTTCTCCTGCTGTAGGCTTTTCTGGTTGTTCTCTTTCTAATTCTTTAAGTTGTAGTGTTACATAACTTATTACCAGTTTTTCTTTTTTCTTTTGTGCTAGGTAAGTCTTTAGTGCTATGACCTTTCCTCTCAGGACTGCTTTCACTATGTCCCCTAGATTTTGGATTGTTCTGTGTTTATTTTCATTTGATTATAGGATTTTTGTTGTTGTTCAGATAATTACCTTTATTTTTTTCTTCTTTTATTTTTCTTTATTCAGATATTACATATGTGTCCTTATCTCCCCATTATCCCCCCACACTCATGTCTTCACCCCCCATGGTGTCTGTGTCCATTGGTTAGATTTATATGCATGCATATAAGTCCTTTGGTTGATATTTCCCACTTACCCACACCTTCCCCTACCTTCCCTCTGAGCTTTGATGATCTGATTGATGTTTCTCTGTCTCTGGACCTGTTTTTATTAATCAGTTTATATTGTTCATTATACTCCAGAAATGAATTAGATCATATGATATTTATTTTTCTCTGACTGGCTTATTTTGCTTAGCATAATGCTGTCCAGTTCTATCCATACTGTTGCGAATGGTAAGAATTCCTTCTTTTTTACCTCAGCACAGTATTGAATTGTGTAGATGTACCAAAGTTTTTTAATGCACTCATCTGCTTAGGCTGTTTCCAAATCTTAGCTATGTAAATTGTGCTGCTATGAACATAAGGGTGCATACTAGTATATCCTTTATGGTTGGTGTTTCTAGTTTCTTGGGATATATACATAGAAGTGGGATCTATGGGTCAAATGGGAGTTCCATTATTAATTTTTTAAGGACACTCCATACTGTTCTCCACAGTGGCTGCACCAATCTGCATTCCCACCAGCAGTGCATGAGGGTTCCTTTTTATTCTCATCCTTGCCAGCACTTACCTTGTTGATTTGTTGATGATAGCCATTGTGACAGGTGTGAGACAGTATTTCATTGTCATTTTGATTTTCATCTCTCAAATGATTAGTGATTTTTGAACATGTTTTCATATGTCTCTTGACCTTCTTTATGTCCTATTTCAAAAAGTACCTATTTAGGTCCGTTGCCCATTTTTTGATTGAGTTGCTTAGCTTCCTTTTGTTAAGTTGTATGAGTTTCCTGTAAATGTTAGAGATTATACCCTTATTGGATATAACATTGGCAAATATGTTCTCCCATGCAGTGGGCTTCCTTGCTGCTTTGTTGATGGTTTATTTTGCTGTGCAGAAGCTTTTTATTTTGATGTATTCCCACTTGCTTATTTTCTCTTTAGTTTCCATTGCCCTAGGAGCTGTATTGATGAAGATATTAGTTCGGCATATGTCAGAGATTTTGCTGCCTATAGATTTTGCTAAGATTTTTATGGCTTCCCATCTTACATTTAAGTCTTTTATCTATTTTGAGTTTATTTTTGTGTATGGTGTAAGTTACTGGTCTAGTTTCATTTTTTTGCATGTATTTGTCCAATTTTCACAGTACCATTTATTGAAGAAACTGTCTTGCCTCCATTGTATGTTCATTTCTTCTTTGTCAAATATTAATTGAGCATAGTGGTTTCACTCGATGTCAGGGTTCTCTATTCTATTCCATTGGTTTCTATGTCTGCTTTTGTGCCAGTGCCAGGAAGTTTTGAGAACAGTGGCTTTGTAATATAGCTTGATATTTGGTATTCAGATCCCTCCCATTTTGTTCTTCTTTCTCAGGATTGCTGCAGCTATTGGGAGTCTTTTTTTATTCTAGATGAATTTTTGGAGAGTTTGTTCTAGGTCTGTGAAATATGCCATTGGTATTTTAATGGGGAGTTCATTGAATCTATAGATAGCTTTGGGTAGTATAGACATTTTAATGATGTTCATTCTTCCAATCCATAAACACATTATGTTCTTCCATCTGTTTATGTCTTTCTCTATCTCTTTTTTCAGTGTCCTGTGGTTTTTTGAGTACAGGTCTTTTACCTCCTTATTTAAGTTTATTCCTAGGTATTTTAATTTTTTGGTGAGATGGTAAATGGGACCGTTTTTTTAATCTCTCTTTCTATAGATTCATAGATTTCTTGGCGTTAATTTTGGATCCTGCTACATTGCCAAATTCATTTATAAAGTCTAATAATTATCTGATGGATTCTTTAGGGTTTTTTAGGTACAGTATCATGTCATCTGCAAATAATGATAGTTTTACTTCTTCTTTCCCCATTTGGATACATTTTATTTCTTCTCATTGTCTCATTGCTATGGCTAGCACTTCCAGCACTATGTCAAAGAGAAGTGGTGAAAGTGGGCATCCCTGATTCATTCCTGTTTTTGGTGAAATGGTTTCAGTTTTTGCCCATTAAGCACAATGTTGGGTGCAGGTATTTCATATAAGGCTTTTATTATGTTAAGGTGTGATCCCTCTATTCCCACTTTGCTGAGGGTTTTTATCAAGAAAGGGTGTTGGGTTTTGTCAAATGCTTTTGCTGCATCAATTGATATGATTATGTGATTTTTATCTCATAATTTGTTTAAGTGATATTGTTGTGCATAAATATCCAATGCAATGCCCAGGTGTTGCAATCCCCAAGAACCACGAGGGAGTCCGTTCCGATGTAAAAACAAAAGAACCTTTACTGTACTCGAGTCGACTCGGGGCTCC
>PVJC01045417.1:0-13716 GCA_004026665.1 Murina feae | reverse complement strand
ATGTGGCTGGGGGCAGGTCCCCAGTGGTCACACACACACACTCATACACACACAAGGTGCCTGGCAGACTGGGGCCATCATAGGACATCCACTGAGGGGTCCCAGACTGTCAGAGGGCACAGGCCGGGCTGAAGGACTCCCTGCACCCCGAGTGCACAAATTTTTGTGCACCGAGCCCCTAGTATATAATAAAAGGCTAATATGCAAATAGACCAAATGTTGGAACAACTGAACAACTGGTTGCTATGATGTGCGATGAAAACCAGGGGGTGCTTGGAGAACATGGTGGACATCAGCCCTGGCAGTATGGTGGAGCAGGTGAGTGGGGGCACCAGACCAAGGCAGGGCACCAGTCACTGTCATTGGGGCAGGCCTCTGGTGGTTACTAAAAGCTCTTGCTCTCATGCACCACGGTCCCACCCCATGCTTGCACCTGCTGCTGGTGCTGTGCTCACTTGCACCTGCTGCCAACACTGGAGCTGCCACTCGCACCTGCTTCCAGCGCCCAGAACTGGCCCCGATTGCCCCTCAGGGCTTCTCTACCTCCCCCTGCTTTTGGGGGGCGATTGGGGCCAGCAGCCATCTCTTGCACCTGCAGCTGGCACCAGAGCCACTACTTGCACCCGCTGCCAGTGCCTGGCATTGACTGCTTGGCGCCTTCAGTATAAAGAATTATGGGACAGAAATTTAAATATGTATATAGAGGTATACATGGTATATGGTATAGCATGTTACTGTACCAAACAACATGAAAATGAAGCACAAGAGAAAATGATTCAATTAAGAGGAATGGTAAACACAAGATGTATGAGGCTGCTGGGGCATATCACAACATACTTTTTTTTTTTTTTACAGCAAATCTTTTTTTATACATAGAAAGAGTACAGAGTACACTCTAAAGTAACGATAAAAAGTATAGTGAATACACAAACCAGTACCATAGTCATTTATTATCATTATTAACAACTATAGACTGTATAACTGGCAGTGAAGTAGATTTCTTTATTTCAGCATCATCATAAACATGTGAGTAATGCATTACACTATGATGTTATGACAGCTACTAGGTGATAGGCATTTATCAGCTCTATTATAATATTTTAGGATCATGTCATAGATGTGTTCCATCATTGACATTTTGTGTTACATGGCTACTTCTGATAGAAGCCAAGGTGAGGCAGGAGGGTATAGTTTTAATGGTAAATTCTTACCAATGTAAGTTCTATTTCTTAGAGTGAGTGATAAGTACATGAGTGTTCTTTTTATCATGAAGCTTTATAACCTCTGTATACATCACATTTTTAATATATTCAATATTTAATTTAGAAAGGAAGAAATAAAAGAAATAAGTAGGAATAAAGAAAGGGAATCAAGTCCCAGCAAAGAACTAATGTGATAACAATGGAAAAGTCAGGCAGCCTTTGCTTAATGTATGTTGTATTATAGTCATCTTGCCCATTTGGAGTTTTTAGGGGGAATATGTGCTTCTCTATTCTGTTCTATGACCTATAATTGACAGGTAGTTTCTTAGAGATGGGTTTTTGGAAGAGGAAAAAAGATGAAGCTTAGAAACAGATTTTGTTTCTACTTCTCAGAGGAGAAAGTGGTGGGTGTGGGAGTGGAAGCTCATGTGTCCAGGCATCAAACTTGGCAGACAACTCCCTCAGAGCAGATGGAGTGAGGATTTCATTGCCTGACAGACTGACTCAGATCTGCCTCCCTGTAGCCAGACACTACTGGGTATGACATAAATCTCTGTCAAAAGCTGCAGGATCATGTTATCCTTCCTTTGACTCCAGCAATAGCAAATTCTAACTTTCTCATAGGAAGAGCTTCCCAGGACTCTGGCCAACCAAGTGTTCTGCAAAGAGCTGATATATTTGACTTTAGTTGTTTTCAGGGGGTAGCTTTGATGAAATGTGCATTTCTTAGGCTGAAGTGTTTAAGCAGAAGTGACTTCAGTGAATGACTCCACCAACCCATGTTGAGGATTTTACATTGGATTCAATTGCCTGTGTGTCCTCTATACTATTTTTCTGCCCTGAGATTATACGAAATGTGAAATAGAAGCTCCTATATAGTCCAGTGATTGGTTTAGTGAGGTTAACACAGGAAAAAACCCTGGAAAAAACTCAGAATTATTGCCTAAGAATTAAGTGCTGCCTGGCTGGTGTGGCTCAGTGGTTGAACATGAACCACAAGGTCACAGTTTGATTCCCAGTCAGAGCACATACTTGGGTTGTGGGCTAGATTCCCAGTGGTGGCATGCATTGATGTTCCTGTCAGTCTCTCTCTCTCTCCCTCTCTCAAATTAATAAAAAATATGTTAAAAAAAGGAAAAAAAAAGTAAATGGTTTTCCAGAAATTATAGATCTTGCTGCCAGTCACGATTTTAGCACCAGTGAAGAACATATTCTGGATTAGGGCCACAGGCTTTTAGTTGGTGTGTCCTTGCCTTTTTAGTCTCTTCTGCCAATTTAGACTGTAAATGCTGCCAGGATTTTTTCCTCTAAAACCCTGCTTTCATCATGGCAATCTCTGTTCAGGAACCTCCAGTAGCTGATGCTCTGCATCAAGTCTAGGTATACTGTCTAGCTTTGAAATTCGTTTTATCTGGCCTTAATGTTTTATCTTCCTCCCCAGCATTCATACCTTTCTTTCCTAGCTAAAACCTACCTGTCTTATAAGACTTAGCTCAATTTTTTCCTCCTTTAAACTAACATTGATCACCGACTTCTGTGGTCTTTCAAACATACATAGTAATTTCCATATAATTTAGTGGTAAATTGTTTTATAATCTTTATTTGTATATTAGGGTTAGACTGAGAGCTCTTTGAAGTTATAGACCGTATTTTTTTCCTCTTATCTCCCATGGTATTTAAGATGGCACCTGGAATATATCAGTACATTTTGTTAAATAATTAATTATTAGAAGTCTTGTAAATAATACCTAGCATTTGTATTTTATTTTAGTGTTCACAAAATGCTTTCACATTTATTATCTTATTTAATTCATCCCCCAATTTTATGATATTCCCATTGAAAGTTGAAGAAATGGAACCTTAAAAAGCTGATAAAATTTGTCCAAATTCTCACAGTTAGTTGCTCACTGGTAGAGTTGGAACTGGTGCCCAAGTTTTTGGGTATGTTGAAAATGCCAACTTGCCTCAGGTTTTCTTAAAATCCCAATTTTGCTTAATGAAATTTTAGATATTGTTATTTAATACCATGGAAATATTCTGGGAGTGCAATGAAAAGGCAATGTTTTCTTATGTACTAGACAGTTATAAAAGATGTTGTGAATGTTTCAGACTCAAGTACATTTAAAGAAGGAAGGTGTAGTGGGTTGAATAGTGTTCCCCTCCAAATTCATGTCCACCTAGCACTCAGAATGTGACCTTTTTTGGAAATAGGGTCTTTGTAGATGTAGTTAGTTAAGGATCTTGAGGTGAAGTCATCCTATAGTTAGGGTGGACTCTAAATCCAGTGACTAGTGCCCTTATGAGAAGAAGAAAGGACATAGATAGAGAAATGAAGAGGACAAAGCTATGAGAAGATGGAGGCAGAGATGGGAGCTGTGTAGCAAGCATGTCAAACTCAAAGGCTAACACGGGCCAAATAAGGTTTAAGTTTATGTGGGCCGCAAAAAAACCCAAAAGCCTCAATATTCATAGAAATTAGGTTTATTTTGATAGAGACATACTGATACAAAAGACTGAAATAAATGAGTACTCATTAACATAAAATAATAGAACTTTTTAATAGAAATTAATATTTTTTCTTGCACATTAACTTAACACTGAATAACTGCACAAATTAATAAGTGTAACACAAATCTATTTTTCTTGTTCTCCAAAAGCAAAATATTTTCTGTTGTGCACACCAAACAAGTCAGTATAAGACTAATGATGTGGCAATTGGCTGCTAAAATATTCGCTGTTAGTATCAGTGGAGAGAAATGGTGCACCTGTGCGTAAGGCACATAAGGGAAATGAATGCAACACAATTATAGTAATCAGTTATTAGCAAATGTTATAGTTTGTTAATAATTATATATGAGGACATTATAAAAATTAAGTTATGAAATTTTTATTAAAATGTTTCTTACATACCATTATATTAGCTGGAACACAAAAAATATTTGTTGTGGGACACATGTAGTCTGAGGACCATGAGTTTGGCATGCTTGCTGTGTAGCTAAAGCTAGGAATAGCAAGGATTGCTGATAGCCACTAGAAGCTGGAAGAAGCAAGGAACTGTGGTCCACTACTGCCTTTAAGGGAACATGGCCCTACCAACACCTTGATTTCAGACTTCTAGTCTCCCAAACTATGAGAAAATAAAAGTTACAAGTTTTTTTAAAAATTTTGTTTTATTGCTTATAGTATTACAACAAGTGTTAGATAGGTCTCCATTTTTCTCCCTTGACCCTCCCCCCTCCTTCCCTACCCCTCAGTGTCTTGTGTCCATTGATTATACTCATATTCATGTATGCAAGTCCTTCAATTGATCTCTTAACCACCTCCCCAGCCTTCCAGCTGTAGATTGACAGTCCGTAAAAGTTACAAGTTTTAAGCCACTACATTGTGGTAATTTGTTATGGCAGTCTTAGGAAAATAATACAGAAGGGAAGAAAAATTAATATTTACTAAAAAGTCTCTTATGTAAAAGGTCAGATATGTCTTAAGCAATTTAATATAAATATTACTGATTTTAGAGAGGAAGGAAGAGAGAGAAATATTAATGAGAGAGAATCATTGATTGTCTGCCTCTTGCACATCCCACACTAGGGGATCGAGCCTGCAACCAAGGCATGTGCCCTGACTGGGACTCAAATCTTGACCTCCTGGTTCATAGGTTGACACTCAACTACTGAGCCACACCAGCAGGCTGTCCTAAGCACTTTAACATGTTATTTTAATTTAACTCCCAACAATTTTATGTAGGTAGGGATTATTTATCCATATTTTACAGGTCAGAAAAATATGGCTCAGAAAGACAAAATAGAAAGCCTATGTTTTAAGAATATTATATCATTCTGTTTTTAGCTGCATAATTTCTTCCATGAATTGCCTGAGAATTTATTTTGTGGCTCCCAAAATAGGGCACTGAATTTTGATGGTCCATCCTTACTAGAATGGTTAAAGATGTGAAAGGTGGGTCAGTTAAAAAGGGGCCACAAAGTCTCATATGACCTTTCTTCTGGGATTAACTTTCAGCATCTGTCTCCCCCAACATCTTTTCCTCTTCCTCATCTCCTACATATCTATACCTTCTTCATGAAACTTTTCTAAATTCCTCTTTAATTAATATTCTCTCTGTCTCTTTCTCTTTATCTCTCTATCTCATCTGAAACTCCATAGCAGTTTATATGTGATTTCTGCCTGTTTCTTATTTGCCAGGTATATTATAAGCTTCTTGAGGATGAAGATCTTATCTTGTTCAATTTTTGTATCTTCCATATTGCCTCCTAGGAATCCTTATTCATAATATCTGATAATTGTTCGTTGAATTTGTTTTCCTCTCGACCCTCTTCCCCAATTTCCGCATTTCAAGGCCAGCCTTTGAAAGGGAAAGTTCATCTTTGGTTTCTTCCTTTCTTCTTAGTGACGTCATTATCCCTTTTGGTGTACTCTACACTTTCTCTGGGCCTTGTTGTCTGTGAGACTTAATTTTCTTCTGAAGTGATTGCTGTGCTCTATTTCAAAATCACTTTATAAGAGATTTGTTTTTCACATCTGTTATAACCATGTTACATGTCTGCCTCCAAATTGCAAACTCCTCAAAAGGAAGGGTTTCTCTTGCTCATTCTTATACCCAACATGATTAGTTTATTTGCTTCATAGTCATTAAATGTTGGTTAAGTTAAAAGTGTTTTTCCCTAGGATATTTGTATTTCTTAGGAAAATTCGTTGCCTGATAGGCATTCCAAATTCAATTTGATTTGGTAGTAGACTTTAAAAAAATTTATTAAATTGATTAGTGGTAGACTTTTAAAAAATATTAACAAGAAGTATGGTAGTGCCTGCTGGCATGGCTCAGTGGCTGAACATCGACCTATGAACCAGGAGGTCATGGTTCGATTCCTGGACAGGGCACATGCCCAGGTTGTGAGCTTGATCCCTAGTGTGGGGAATGCAGGCAGCCAGTCAATTGTTCTCTTATCACTGTTTCTATTTCTCTCTCCCTCGCCCTTCCTCTCTGAAATCAATAAAAATATTAAAAAAAAAAGAAAACAGGGAAGTAGGGTCGAGGTCTATGCTGTGAACCTTTGATTCCCCTAGTATTTAACCTTATAGGTTACCTTTTATTTTATACTAGGGGTCCAGTGCACAAAAATTTGTGCACTCGGGGGTTCCCTCAGCCTGGCCTGTGCCCTCTCGTAGTCTGGGACCCCTTGGGGATGTCCATCTGCTTAGGCCCAGGAGATCGGGCCTCAGCTAACAGTCAGACATTTCTCTGGCAGCCCAGGAGCCCTTGGGGGATGTCCCTTGCCAGTGGAGAGCAGGCCTAAGCTGCAGTCTGACATCCTTAGCGCTGCTGAGAAGGCAGGAGAGGCTCCCACCACCACCTCTGTACTGGTAGCGATTAGCCTGTCTTGTGGCTGAGCAGAGCTCCCCTGTGGGAGCGCACTGATCACCAGGAGGCAGCTCCTGCATTGAGCGTCTGCCCCCTGGTGGTCAGTGTGTATAATAGTGACCAGTCATTCCCAGTTGTTCTGCTGTTAGGGTCAATTTGCATATTACCCTTTTATTATATAGGATAGGATGGCTGGTCCTGCCAGGTATAGATGGGAAGCATATTATAAAGCCAAGATCATCTTGAAAGTGATGCTGAAACTCTCTACATGAAACAAAATTATTTCCTGCAAAGTCTTGTGAAGCTATCTTTTCATGAATATAGCTTTCAGGAGATAAAGCAAAATATTTTAAGCTTCAGGTAATATAAGGTTTAGAGCTGATTGAGATCCTTTTTTTATAATTTCTTCCTCTTGGAAGAATCATATAGTATGATAGCATAGTATAAGAGAAAGAACACTGAATTGAAAGTCACAGTGCAAGTTCTGGTCCCAGATATGGCTCTATAGTTATATGATTGTAGTGGACTTTTGTTGTTTTGCCCCCAAAGTCTGTTCTTTTTTTTTAAATCCTCACTGGAGGACATGTTCATTGATATTTTTAGAGAGAAGGGAAGAGAGAGAGAAAGAAATTGATGTGAGAGAAACATCTATTAGTTGCCTCCTCTATGTACTCCAACCAGGGATTGAACCTACAACTTAGTTGTATGTTCCTTGACCGGAATTGAACCCTTCTGGTGTATGAGATAAAGCTCCAACCAACTGAGCCATACCAGTGAGGGTCATTCTTTTCTCTTTTTGTACCAGTGCCCAGATTTTTCTTTGGGGAGCCATATTCTCCCCAGAACTCAATCCTGTGCTTTGGACAGAGCCCATTCATCCTGGTTTTAAGAATGGGCATATGATTCTTATCATGGAGATTGAGTTAGGAATGGGCACCAATCTCAGTTTGTATCTATGCCTGACTTTTGACCAGTTTTTTAGAGAAAGTATGTATTCGTTCTATACTCGACATGAACCTGGGAGGATGTAAAACTGGGGTCCTGAGGAGAAGTTCTACCTGGGAGTGAAGCCAAAACAGAGATGAAGAGCAACCAAGTTCTTTGAACTCCTAAAGTCTGTTTAACTCAAAAAACCAGGACTTTTCAAATATGTGAGTTAGTAAATTGTATTTTTGTCTAGTTTATGCTTGCAAATGTAAACTCCTTACTGGAAAAGTGACTAAACAAGCTTTTCTGAGCCTTTATTTTAATACTAGAGGGCTGGTGCACGAAATTCGTGTGGGGGTTGAGGGGGTCCTTCAGCCCGGTCTGCACCCTCTCCAATCTGGGACATGCCTCTCACAATTCTGGACCACTGGCTCCTAACTGCTCGTCTGCCTGCCTGCTTAATTGCCTCTAATTACCTCTGCTTGCTGGCCTGGTCACCCCCTAACTGCCCCCCTGCCAGCCTGGTCACCCCCTAACCGCCCCCCTGCCAGCCTGGTCACCCCCTAACTGATCCCCTACCGGCCTGGCCACCCCTTGACTGCTCCCCTGCTGGCCTGATTGCCCCTAACTGCCTCTGCTTTGGCCTCCGCCACTGTGGCTTTGTCTGGAAGATGTCCGGTTGACCCGGTCTAATTAGCATTTTACCCTTTTATTAGTATAGATATTTAAAATGAGTACATTGGGCTCATTAGTTTGATATCAACTGGATTAACAAAAAACCGGATTAAATTCAGATTGGTGGCCTAGATGTTCTTGGTGCTAAATTGCCATTATGTTTTCCTATAATTAAACCTCACAGCTGATGTTTCAGTGGATTTATAAAATGAATAGCATTGTCACTTATCACCTCTGTAAACTTGGCCAAATCTTTTAGCTTTTGAGTTATAGTTTCCTATCCTAGTATGCTGGTAACCCTCTTGCTCAGCTCACAAAGTCATATGATAGAATGAAATCAGAGGGTCAGAAGGGAAGTAGGATTCAGATGAGGAGAGGTAAAGGCATGAACATGAATAGCATAAACAAAATCAGAAAAGAATGGCAATTCTTCTTTAAGTCAAATTTGCTCAGATTTCTGGTAGAATATTATATTTGTCTTTTCCACGACCTTACTAATTAGGATATTGAAAGATTTGAATTAAGATCCTTGTGGAAAAGTAAAGGGTTTCAGAAACATGACAGAAAATTTCATAACTATCTAAAATTATTTTGCTCTGTAGTCAAAAGATTCTGAACAACTGTTTTTCATTCTGTTAGAGGAGAGAACTGGGGTAGTAGGTATGAGATGTTTGGAATCTGATGAAGACATTTGATTAAACATTAGAACCCATCAAAAATTGGATCCTCTTTTATTTTGGATCATGATTATCTAGTTTTATACAAGTATATGGAGCCACTGAAATTTCTAGATGAGCAACTAGATCCCATTTAACTATAAGTTTACCTGGTTGTGGCTCTTGTTGTGAATTATAGCATATTCCTGCTATTGGGGAATAAGAACAATAGATATAATACATATAAAAAGAACAATACATATATTTTATTGTGCTTTATGGCATTGAATTTATAGAATTGATAAGAATTTAGAGTTGAAATAGATAATATGACAAATATTTGTTGAGTACTAGTATGCTATAGATTATGCTAATCTCTTTGCATATATTATTGTACTTAATTCTCACAATTACTCTGTGAGATAGGTACAATTATCCTCTTTTATGAATTAGGTGATTGAAGATTATAAAGGTTAAGAAATTAAGCCCAAGTCAAGTCATCTAAGGAGTGGTAGAACCAGAGTCATTAAAAATCTGATTGTAGGAGACAGCAAGATGGCGGCATAGGTAAACACCGTAAATGCAGCCGTGCACAACTATTTCAAAATAACCATGAAAAGAAAACACAGACACCACCCACACACACAGGAAGACTGGCTGAGTGAAAATTCTACAACTAGAAAGAGACTGAGATTCGGAGGAGTGGCGGAAGCAAAGTACAGAGGTATGGAGGTGCGAGCACGGGGCTCCGGGAGAGGGCTGGCGCCGGAGGACACGGTTCTTTTTCAAACCGGAGGGAACCACAAGCTCCCGGTGGCTCTGAACTCCAGTTCCAGGCGAGTTTCTGGGGACCCAGACGCACACCCGGAGAAGGGGGACTGACTGGCACTGGGAGGAAATCCAAAGCGGGTTTCTCTCAGTGTTGCTTGCAACAATTACCTTGGGACACAGAGACCCAGTGTCTCTTAGCGCAGGGCTGAGAATTGGCCATAGTTGTTTGCTCCGCCCTGCCCTGCAGACTCCCCGAGGCCCCGCCCCTCCCAAGCTGCGTCAGAGGCTTTTGCATATAAAAGGCTGAGTGGGCTAAGGCAAAGGCTAAATCAACACCTCCTTAAAGATATAAGAGCCAGCCTCACCCAGTGGCCAGAGTGGGCCCATCCTAAGTAAAACTCAGATCCACAAGGAACATACTCAGGGCAGACGCAGTGAGCACAAAAGCCTCATTGAAACAACTCTTGCCCCATAAGGGTGTCTCCAGCACAGAAGTTCTCCCACTGTAGGCACAGCTGACTCTCATAACCAAGTGGCTTAGAGGTTAATTCCTCTCAGTGATTACCTAACTCAGAAAGGGAAGCAGCCAAAATGCGGAGACAAAGAAACAGGTCACAAATAACAGAAATGGAGGAAAGAAGATGACAGGAGTTCAAAACCACGGTTATTAGGTTTTTCAAGAAATTTCTAGAGACTGCCGATAAATTTAGTGAGACCCTAGAGCATATGAAAAAGGACCAGCTAGAAATTAAGCATACACTGACTGAAATAAAGAATAATATACAGAGATCCAACAGCAGACGAGAGGATTGCAAGAATCAAGTCAAAGATATGAAATATGAAGAAGCAAAACCCACCCAACCGGAAAAGCCAAAAGAAAAAAGAAAAGAAAAGAAAAAAAGAATAAAAAAGTATGAAGATAGTGTAAGGAGTCTCTGGGACAACTTCAAGCGTACCAACATCAGAATTATAGGGGTGCCAGAAGAAGAGAAAGAGCAAGATATTGAAAACCTATTTGAAGAAATAATGACAGAAAACTTCCCCCACCTGGTGAAAGAAATAGACTTCCAAGTCCATGAAGCACAGAGAATCCCAAACAAAAGGAACCCAAGGAGGACCACACCAAGACACATCATAATTAAAATGCCAAGGGCAAAAGACAAGGAGAGAATCTTAAAAGCTGCAAGAGAAAAGCAGTTAGTTACCTACAAGGGGGCACCCATATGACTGTCAGCTGATTTCTCAACAGAAACTTTGCAGGCCAGAAGGGAGTGGCAAGAAATATTCAAAGTGATGAATAGCAAGAACCTACAACCAAAATTACTTTACCCAGCAAAACTATCATTCAGAATTGAAGGCCAGACAAAGAGCTTCACAGACAAGAAAAAGCTAAAAGAGTTCATCACCACCCAACCAGTATTATATGAAATGCTGAAAGATATCCTTTGAGAAGAGGAAGAAGAAAAAGGAAAGTAAAAATTATGAACAACAAATATGTATCTATCAACAAGTGAATCTAAGAATCAAGTGAATAAAAAATCTGGCGAACAGAATAAACTGGTGAATAGAATAGAATCAGAGGCATAGAAAGGGAGTGGACTGACAATTTTCGGGGGTTAAGGGGTGTTGGGGGTGCGTGAAAAGAATGGACAATAATCGTACACCTATGGATGAGGACAGTGCGGGGGGCAAGGACAGAACGTGGGGTGGGCACTGGGAGGAGGGGAGCTATGGGAGAAATAAAGAGGAACAACTGTAATCTGAACAATAAAGATAAAAAAAGAAATTAAAAAAAAATAAAATAAAAATCTGATTGTATGCCTTAAAGATTATATGAGTCAGAGGTTCCCAGCCTGGGCTCTCTAGGTGTTTGGTAATCTAAAGCCATGTCCCCTTTCTGCAGCAAGAGAAACAGTCAACAAAATGAAAAGACAACCAACCCACTGAATGGGAGAACATATTTGCCAATGATATATCTGATAAGGGTTAATACCCAAAATTTATAAAGAACTCATACAACTCAACACCAAAACCCCCTAAACTATCCAATTAAAAAATGGACAAAGGATCTAAAAAGACGCTATCCAAAGAGGACATGCAAATGACCAATAGACATATGAAAAAATGTTCAACCTCACTAATCATCAGAGAAATGCAAATTAAAACCATGAGAGATCACTTTACATTGGTTAGAATGGTTATCATCAGCAAATCAACAAACAACAAGTGTTGGGGAGGATGTGGAGAAAACGGAACCCTCATGCACTGTTGGTGATATGCAGATTGGTTTAGCCACTGTGGAAAACAGTGTACATGTCCCTTGAAAAATTAAAAATGGAACTGCCTGGTAACCTAGTGATTCTACTTTGGAGTATATATCCAAAAAACATCAAACACTAATTTGAAAGAATATATTTACCCTTGTGTTTATTATAATGTTATTTACAACAACCAACATAGAAGCAACTCAAGTGCCCATCAATAGAGGAGTGAATGAAAAGACTGTGGTACATACAATGGAATATTACTCAGCTATAAAAGAGAATTGGATTTTACCATTTGCCAACAACATGGATGGACCTAGAGGATATTAAGCAAGTGAAACAAGTCAATCAGATAAAGACAAATAACATGATTACATTTATATGTGGAATTTAAAGAACAATATAAATGAGTAAACAAAACAGAAACTGACTCCTAGATACAGAGAACAGACTGAGGGCTGCCAGAGGGGAGGGGCATTGGAGGACTGGATGAAAAAGGTGAAGGGATTGAGAAGTACAGATTGATAGTTATAAGATAGTAATGGAGATGTAATGTACAGCATAGGAAATAGAGTCAATAATACTGTAATAACTATGGTACCAGATGGGTACTGGAATATATAAGGGGAAACACTTGTAAAGCATATGATTGTCTAACCAATATGCTGCACACCTGAAACTAATACAAAACATATTGAATGTAAACTCTAATGGGGGAAAAAAGTCATGTCCTCTTTCAAGTCAATGTCGTTCCACTATATCACCACCAGGGGGCGGTAAATGTAGTGTAACAAAATGTGCTAAAAATGAATTTAAATGGAGTTTACTGTATTTAGTATTTTAGTGTGTGTTTTTTTTAACTTCAGTGACAACTTAATGACTGAGATGTGATTATAATAAATTAGAAGTATCAGACTTTTAGGATTTTTCTGATACGAGTGTATAAAAAGTAAAATATATAAATTAATTTGTCCTTTGTTACAAATAGAAGTTTGTAAAATGAATTACAATGTGATGCTAGGAGTGAATGAGGAGAAATATATTTTAGTTTTTTTCTGTGTTAAATAAGTAAATGGCTATACTATTTTTCTATTTGAATAGGTATCGTTTTTTTGTCCTTGAAGGATTAAATTGCTTAGAGATCAACACACTACTGCCACCACTGATAATCATTTGAGTAATTTTTTACATTATGCAGAGTACTTTCTGTTAAATTATTGCTCCAGAATCAATCTTTCCATCTTTTGTTTTCCCATTGTCCTCTATACATAGTCCTGCACTGTATTTGAACTATTTTTATTTACCCTCCTCAGTCCCTACCCCACTCCCAGAACAGTGTTCACCGTAATCTGATTGTGGGCCCTGTGGAGTTGCAGTAATGCCATGCTGCGTGGTCGTGAGCTTAGTTCTGCCTCCTAGAGGCACAGGAGAAAACTGTGCAGAGTTTGTATCTGCTGGAATTAAGAAGAAAAAAGTTAAAATCAATTATACTTAGAAATAAAAATGAAGTTTGGATTTACAGTAGAGTGTAGTGGGAACAAAGCATAGACTTTGGAGTCAGAAGATCTGGATTTGAATTCCTTCCTTCCCCCATTTACCAATATTCATTCATTATCAAAGCTCCTGTACTTTTCCTTAATAGTATTTGTTTCAATGTAATTAAATAATCATTTGCTTAATGATTATATTTTCCACTAGTAAAGAGACTGTCAGTATTATTCACAGTTGTATTCCTTGCATTCAGCACAGGAACTGGAATAGTTTAGGTGCCCAGTAAGTGTTTGTTGAATAAATAAATGAATGAATATCTGATAAATTGGGGGATATTAAAATTGGCTTGACCC
>PVJC01045416.1:0-13678 GCA_004026665.1 Murina feae | reverse complement strand
ACGAGGCAGGGTTTTCCCTGCTTTCTGGTGGCTGGAGGAAGATGGGCAGTAGGCAAGCTTGGGAGGCAGGCAGCACCCAGCCCTGGCCACAGCTCAAAAAAGAGAACAACATGCAGGGGAGGGCAAGAGTCTGAGAGATCAACATAGAGGGGGTGCCTGCTCCAAGCCTCCACGGTGTGCCTGGGGGCAGGCCCCCAGCGGGTAGACACACACAGGAGGACTGCTCCGAGCCTCTGATGCAGCTGGGGGCAGGTCCCCAGTGGCCACACAAACACACACACACACACACACACACACACACACACACACACACACAGAAGGCGCCTGGCAGACTGGGGCCATCATAGGATATCCACTGAGGGGTCCCAGACTGTGAGAGGGCACAGGCCGGGCTGAGGGACTCCCTCCACCCCAAGTGCACAAATTTTGTGCACCGGGCCCCTAGTAGGTAAATAAGCATCAGTGGTGTGCACTCATAAGATGCTACGTGATTAATAGCAACGCTACAGTCTTCAGAGAGGAGGTGCTGGGTTGCATCTCACTTTAGAGAATACCAGGCATAAACAGTGCTCCAATTAGATGTTGTTATTACCATTTTGCAAATGAGAAAATTGAGGTCCAGAGAGGAGGAATAAGTTGGCCAAGGTCACACAGCCAGTTGATGGCATTTGAAAGGTTTTTCTGACTACAAAGTCTGTGCTTTCTGATATGCCTTTAAAAAATTATTCTTTTTATTTTTTTACTTCTATTGATTACAGAGAGGAAGGGAGAGAGAGAAATAAAAACATCAGTGATGAGAGAAAATCATTGATCGGATGCCTCCATATGCCCCTTACTGGGGATCAAGCCCATAACCTGGGCATGTACCCTGACCAGGAATGGAACCATGACCTCCTGGTTCATAGGTCAATGCTCAACCACTGAACCACACTGGCCAGGCTGATATGCCTTTTTTTTAATCAACTAGTTACTAGGTAGGTAGTCCTTGAGCAAGTATTTAATTTCTCCCTCACTTTCCTCATCTGTAAAGTGAGACTAATAGTAATACTATTACATAGATTTTTGTAAGGATTAAATCAATATATATACTAGTATATCTGTCTTAAAACTATCTAGTGAAAGTGCTACTTAAGGGGATGCTATGTATTATTACTATCATTATAACTGCTGTTATTGTTATTATTATCATTACTCCAACCAGAAGCTAAGGACTCTGAGGAAAGTGAAAGAAGGTTCTGGTGCATATTGGTAATTTTGAGGGGTTCTCTGTCCTTCCTTTCCCTTCTAGAACTTGACTCTTTTCCACATCTGCCCTTTCTAGTAGTTTTAATACCTTCATGTTGGTAATTTAGTGAGGGAAAGGTGAGAGAATAGCATCCAATCAGTTGTTCTCAATCAGGGACTTTTTTGTTGTCACAATGGCCTGGAGGAGCTACTGGTGTTCAGTGGGCAGGAGCCAGGAGCTAGTGGTCAGTCATGTCCCAGATGAGAATATGCAGGAGAAACTCACAGGAAAGGATGCTCGGGATTTAACTCCTCAGAAGAGTAGCAGTTTCAGAGATTAGAGCAGCTTGAGCAAGTGTTGGGCATTTGAAATGAGTTTGGAGGTCTATAAAGGACTGGAAAGAGTCAGACCCCATGGGAAGAAAAGCTTCCTGGATGGGAGGGTAGGGGGAAGGCTGCAAAAGTAGGCTGGAACCAAACCCAGAAGGCCAGGCTGAGGGTTCTGGGCAGGGAGCAGAATTCAACATGAATTTGGGGGAGGGAGGAGGAGACACCATTCAGTCTGTAGCATTTAGTTAGCAGGTGACCTGGAACCTGGAGCTAACGGTAAACTAGGAGACTGGAGGAGAGAAAAGTGTTTCAGGTAGAGAGCCATGTGGTTCATGACATATTTAGGAAGACCATTCAAGGAGTCAGGGAAGAGATTGGATGGGAGGGGAGAATCTAGGCACCAACTAAGAGAGTGGGGCCAAACCCTGGCAGGAAAGGCACCTGGGCTAGGTTTGGGGTTGGAGTGTGCAGATAAGTAGCAATACTATGGGTTGCTTGAAAAAAAGCCCAGTGTAAAGATGCATGATTGAGAGTGGGCTGGGCTGAGTCTGGTAGGTGCCTGACCTGGAAAGGAATTCTGGGAGAGATGGCTTGTTAATGACTTAAGGTGATCCCAGTGTGTTTATGGTGATGATGGAGAGTCTGGGAGGAGATGTCTGTCTGGTGAGGGGAGATCTGGTGAGGAGCTAGAGATGCTGGTTGGGAGTCAGGACTGAAGTGCCAACTTGGGAGTCATTAATCCACATCCATTGAGGACCAATGATGCTCAATATATGTATAAAATATGGCCCTTTATAAAAAAAGCTGTGGTACATTTATGCCATGGAATACTATGCAGCAGTTAAAAAGAAGGATCTCTTACCCTTTGAGACAGCATGGAGGGACCTGGAGAGTATCATGTTAAGGGAAATAAGTCAGTCAGAGAAAGACAAGTATCACATATCTCACTCATATGTGGAATCTAAGTAACAAAATAAACTGATGGATGGAATGGATCCAGAGACATGGAAACATGGAACTGAGCTCAGAAACTCTGAGGGAAGATGGGGAAGGGCGGGCAGGTGGGAGGTAATCAATCAAAGACCTTGTATGCATATACGCATAACCCATGGACACAGATAATACAATGGTGAAGGCCTGGGGTGGGGGTGGCTGGAGGGGGTCAATGAGAGGAGACATACGTAATACTTTTAACAATAAAGATTTAAAATAAAATCGAAAAAATAAAATAAAATAGGGCCCTTTGAGGGCCATTCCTATTGGTTGATAGTTGAATTTGAAGTCCTGCTTGTAGATAAGTTGGTCATGGGAAGAGAGTGTGGAGGGGGAAGCACTGAAAACCTTCAGACTTAGCCCGGCCCTTTATGCAGATGAGGGAGGAGGAGTTGCTGGGAGTTAATGAGTGAGGTCAGAGAACTAGGAGGGGCCTGAGAGCTTCCAGAAGGACATCACAGCAGAGAAGAGGCCTAGGCGCTGGCTGCTTCCAAAGCAAGTGACTGCCAGACAAGGGTAAGGTGGAGGCAGAGCTAGACAGTGGAGCCACAGAAGGAAGGAGGCAGTTGGTGAAGATGGCT
The DNA here is from genome assembly GCA_004026665.1 of Murina feae. Taxonomy (NCBI): domain Eukaryota; kingdom Metazoa; phylum Chordata; class Mammalia; order Chiroptera; family Vespertilionidae; genus Murina; species Murina feae. Next base: position 10,550 of record PVJC01045416.1, on the reverse strand, counting down.
AGGGGGCCTGAGGAGTTCAAGGAAAGAAGGAAGGAGTGTGGTTCTGAAGGCCGATTGAAGAGGACGTACATGAGAGAGGAGACATTGAAGCTGATGGAGGGAACGGAGTAGAAGAGGGGGTGGTTCTCTTAGCTAAGGGGCTCCCCCCGGTACCACCCCCACCTTCCCCAACTTAGATACAAAGTAGTGGATTTCTTCCACTCAATTAGATTCTCTGACCTTTCTGTGCTACACCACCCGACCTCTCCCCCTCCCCCCATCCCCTAAGTCCCCATTTTAGGCTAATCCTTCTGCCCCAGCCTTAGGGAACGCAGAAAAATAGCACTGTTCCGTAAGTACTTTGATTTTTCTGACTTTCCTACCCTGCCCTCCAGACTCAGCAATTCCAACTCCTATGCCCTCAGCTTTCCCTTCCCCAGGATTGTTCAGCCCTTGGAAGGTGATATGACTAGAGCTTTCATGTTGGCCATCCTCTGTGCATGTGGGCCTTTTAGAAAGCTTGTGGACTACCATGTGCCCTCTTCCCCTCCCCCACATCTTCTGCTCCTCCTCAGCCCAGACTTGCCTTTTTTAGCTCTTGCTTTGATCACAGCCCCTCTGGGAAGCAATGCCCTGGTCCCTTCCCCCCAGCTCCCTGCTCTCTTTGAGTCTGTCACCAGAGCCAGGAATCAGCAGAAGATGTTGAAAACTTCTCTCCTCTAGGACTCCTCCTCCAATTGGGCTCATTCAATTCTTATTGCTCCTTTCCTCTGTCAATTCTGCAGATGGGGGGTCCACTTAGATAACGTTGCAGATAAAAAGCAGCTGGTGCTCTTGTGTCTTACTGTTTCAAAACCATTTTGCTTCATATCCTGGAAAGGAACTAGAGATCACCTAGCCCAGGGGTTTCAAAGAATATTTTAAACTTTAGAACCTCTGTTCAACTCTGAAAACACACATCTGTGCACTCACAGAGATAAAAGCAGAAGTGCTGTGGCTGCAGCTTGCTTACCTTAGCTCCAGCTCTTGCCCATAGCAGCTCTGGATGCTTCTAGAAACCCCTAGAGCTCTGCAGAGCACATCCTGAAAGTCTGATGTCTTTATTTACAGGTGAGAACATTTGCCGAGGTCCAGAGAGATGAAGGGACTTGCACAAGTTCACAAAAATGTGGGATTGTCCCAAATTCCTCTCAGTTCTAGCATAATAGGACTTATTAACTTGTAGCTGAGCTGTTCCTCTAGTGTTCTTTTTTTTATTTTATTGATTTTTTACAGAGAGGAAGGAAGAGGGATAGAGAGTTAGAAACATCGATGAGAGAGAAGCATCGATCAGCTGCCATCTACATGCTCCCTACTGGGGATGTGCCTGCAACCAAGGTACATTTCCTTGACCACAATCGAACCTGGGACCCTTCAGTCCCCAGGCCAACACTCTATCCAGTGTGCCCAACTAGCTAGGGCTCTAGTTTTCTTTTATACTTTGTGATTGTCATTCATGCCTTAACAAATGTTCACTGAGCACCTACTATGCACTGGGTACACAGTAGGCCATCAGGACAAGTAGGTAAACAGTTATGGGAGTCAATGGAAGTAAAAACTGACACTATCTTCCCTCATAGGGCTCCCATCTAGCAGTGGGACCAGAAAAGTAGTGTGAAAAGGGCCATAAAGGAGAGATCAGCAGTGTGATAAGGAGGGCTTGTAAGTGGGATGTCAGTTTGGTCTGGCTGCTAGAACAAGGAAAAAACAAAACAGATTGGGTGGCTTCTAAACAACAGAAGTTGATTTCTCACAGTTCTGGAGGCTGGGAAGTCCAAGATCAAGACACTAGTAGATTTGGTGTCTGGTGAGGGCCCATCTTGGTTCACAGATGACTGTCTTCTCACTGAATCCTCACATCATGGGAGGGGCTCTGGAGTAATATATAATCTAACTTAATAAAAGAGTAATATGCAAATTGACTGCCACCCCGAGACACCTAAGCCACACCCACCAGCCAAGTTATGCCTCCCAGCCAATCAGAGCAGCTGTATGCAAATTAACCCAGCCAAGATGGAGGCCAGCAGCCACGGAGCTAGAGCAAACCGGAGGCTTTCATTGCAACTGCTTGCCTAGGCTGGCTGAGCTTCTGGTCAAGGTAACAATGTTTCAATTATAGAAGCCACAGAGCTGAAACAAACAGGAGGCTTTGTTGCCTGCCTAGGTCTCAGCTTAAAGCAACAGTGTTTCAATTATAGAAGATAAATAAACCCCAGAAACCTGATTCCAGCCAGCCTTGCTGGGACCTTGGGTCAATGGGAGCTGTGGGCAGCCTGAAAGCCTGAAAACGGCCCTCAGCCCCTCACCCAGGCTGGCCACACCCCAATAGGGTGAGGGTCCACACTGGAGGGCTTAGCCAGCCTGCAAACAGCCATCAGCCCCTCATCCAGGCTGACCAGACACACCAGAAGGTGGACATCTCCAGAGGGGTCCCAGACTGCAAGCGGGCACAGGCCGTGCTGAAGGACCTCCCGAGTGCACAAATTTTTGTGCACCAAACCCCTAGTATATTTTACTAGAGGCTCAGTGCATGAAATTTGTGCATGGGTAAGATCCCTAGTCCTGTCCTGGCTGGTTTGGCTCAGCAGATAGAGTGTCGGCCTGCCGACTCAAGGGTCTAAGGTTCGATTCTGGTCAAGGGCATGTACCTTGGTTGTGGGCACATCCCTAGTGGGGAGTGTGCAGGAGGCAGCTGATCGGTGTTTCTCTCTCATTGATGTTTCTAACTCTCTATCCCTCTCCCTTCCTCTCTGTAAAAAAAATCAATAAAATATATTTTTTAAAAAAGATCCCTAGTCTTGGCGGCAATCAGGGCCCATCGGGGCCTTCCAGCTGCCAGCTGGGGCCTCCTTTCCTTGGCTGCTGGCTGGGACCTTCCTTCTTTCCACACTGCCCCCTGGTCAGCACACATAATAGTGAGCAGTCAAACTCCCAGTCAGTCAAACTCCTGAGGGAACAATTTGCATATTAGCCTTTTATTATAATATAGGATTGATTTCAGAGAGGAAGGGAGAGGGAGAGAGAGATAGAAACATCAATGATGAGAGAGAATCATTGATTGGCTGCCTCCTCCCTCTCCCTTCCTCTCTGAAATAAATAAAAAATATATATATTTTAGAAGTACAAGAGCTTTATTCTAGGATTGGATTTGTGTTTCAAAAAGATGTCTCCTGCCCTAACTGGTTTGGCTCGGTGGATAGAGTGTCCGCCTGTGGACTGAAGGGTCCTGGGTTCGATTCCGGCCGGTCAAGGGCATGTACCTTGGTTGCGGGCACATCCCCAGGAGGAGGTGTGCAGGAGGCAGCTGATCGATGTTTCTCTCTCATCGCTGTTTTCTAACTCTCTACTCCTCTCCCTTCCTCTCTGTAAAAAAATCAATAAAATATATTAAAAAAAAAAAAGATGTCTCCTGCCCTGCCCAGTTTGGCTTAGTGGTTAGAATGTCAGCCTGTGCTCTGAATGGTTATGAGTTTGATTCCTGGACAAGGACATGACATGTACCTCAGGTTTGATCCCCAGCCCATTTGGGGTATGTACAGGAGGCAACCAATTGATGTGTCTCTCTTATGTCATCTCTCTCTCTCTCTGTGTCTCTCTCTTTGTCTCTCTTTTTCTCTCTCCCCCATACCCCCTCTTCCTTCCCTTCCACTCTCTAAAAATCAATGGAAAAAATATTTCCAGGTGAGGATTAAAAAATAATGTCTCTAGTTGCAAAAGGTAACTGAATGCCCTGTCTCCCACCCTGTGCAAGCTGAGTTCCCTTCATTCCATCTCCTCCTTTTGTCTGCCTTACTGACATCGGTCACATGCTGCTGGGGGCATTCTCAGCAGGGCTTGTTTCCACTTTTTGTGTCATATGCATTTTGGCTCTAAGGTATATGTGTGCAGTGTAGTGTGTGACTGTGTTGTTACTCCATCATTTATTCATTCAATAAATATAAAGTTATTAAGTGCCACTATGAGCCCAGTAACTGTTTGCTCATCATGGGCCATCCACCTGATGGGAGATAATATGTTCTAGTGCTTGTATGTGGATGTGTAGACTGTAGTGCTATAAATGATGGCCACTTGGGTATCATCACTGTTACCATATGGCTATTGGTGTCATTGTGTGACTGTCATTGTGGGTATTGTGTAAACTCTGTGACAACAGCGGGTGTGGCTGACTGGGTGGGAGGTTGTGTGCTGCTGTGCAGGGTGAATGTAGGACTGTCAGTGTGGCACTCGTGCTCTGACTTGGGAAGGTTCGGCTGGTGTGCATGTCTCTGTCTGGGGGGCCTGCGTGGCCCCCAGATCTTGCTGTAAATCCGCAGGACAATGAGCATCTCCGAGGCTGTTGGCAGCACTTACCATGGTCGCTGGGATGATTGATGTGGGGAGTGGAGCCTCTGCCTGGCTGGGCTGGGCCTGGGATGTTGGGGAGTAGGAGCCTCCCCCTCTGGCACTGGAGGGGAGAAGGGTGATGGGGGCAACCTGGGGGGTCGGGTTGGCTAGACAAGACCAGATTAATAAAGAGGGACCTGGGGGAGGGAAGGCCTGGAGGGTGACTGTGGTGGGAGGCGGCTGAGATGAAAGTGGCCCTACTGGCGGGCAGGCAGGTGGCCTCTCCCCAGCCCTGTCAGCACTTTTTAATGTCCCCTGGTTAGAATGTGTGGGAGGTGGGGTGAGGGAAGCTGGAGCTCACCTTTCCCAGGCCCTGGAGGAGGGGGCTGGGGCCGCCACCAGGCGGGGTTTCCTTTGGGGAGTGGGAGGAATGTGGCTCAAAGGTGTAACTGAGAGGAAGAGCCTGGCTCATGCCCCTTCTGTGCCCCTAAAACATTACCTTAGCTCCGCCTACCCAGGGAAAGCACCTACACAAACAGAAAGGGAGGTAGGAGGGGGTGACTGTGCGTGAGGTTGTGTGACATTGTGTGCGCGCCACACACTGGTTATTGTTGGGGGTGTGAAAGTGAATCTTTTTGAATAAATGAGCGCAAGGCTGGGCTCATGAGACCATATTTTGTTAGTTCAGCTCTCTGCATGTGGGAATTTAAATTTTAAAACTGGGAGTTTGTGTCCTGGCTTGGCCTGTTCAGGAGTGTGGCTGTGGGCAGGTCACTTAACCCCTGAGCTTCGTGGCAGTGCATCTAAGGAGAGAATAAGGGTGCCTGTTTCACAGGACGATCGTGGGGCTTAAATAGACTGAAATAAATGTTCAGCTGTAAACCTCTCTCTGAGCATGCGGCTTCCTTGTTAATAATTGCATGTGAGGCCTGTTGGGTGACAGTGCGATGGTGTGGGTGTATCTGGGGACTCAGTGTCTTTGTATATCAGTCATAGTGGGTGCCTGGGTGAGAGGACGTGTATTTGAGTAAGTGTGAGCTATTTGCAATGAGTTTGTTGCTCGAGTGAGTGTACAGGTGTTAGCTGTGTATTTGGTAGTTGTAGTAAAATATGTAACAATATCTGTGGGTCCAAGAGTGGTGAGTGTGAATATCTTTGTGTGACTGTGACTGTATTATCTTTGGGTGTTGACCTCATTGTGTGTATCTGTTTGCAGAAGATGATTTTGTGAGGCGCCTGTGCGTTTTCCTGGCACTAAGCTGGACATGGGCATCGTGGGGAGTGCACTGGCCGTGTGTGGGATGGGTTTTGTGTGTCTCCGTGTCCTGTGTGTGTCTCTGGGGGTGTGCCCCAGAGCGAGTGTGGCTGATGTGCCTTTGTCTTGGTGATGTGAGTGTGATGGTGGTATGTAGTGCCTTGGTGTGGCTGTGTGTGACTGTGTGTGCGGCAGTGTGTGTGTGCGTTTGCGTGCGAGTGTGTTTGGTGAGCGGCTCTGCTGCCTTAAGCACCTTTCGAATACATTGGCCACAGCTCATTGAATCCTTTAACAATCTGACTCCGCTCTTCCTTCCCGGTTTTTTCTAATTCAGTTCCTCTTATTACAAAAATAAAAAATAAAGCGCTGCCCCTTTCCAGTGGCTGGCCCCGCGGAGCCCCCGCCTCGGGACCAGCCTCGTTTCACTCCATTTCGGAGAAAACGGGAAGTCGGTAATTTTAAAAAATATTTCTACTTTATTTGGGATTTAATGTTCTTACAGAATCCTGCTGCCTCCCTGTGTCCCCCCTCCCCACCTACCCCCAGCCCCACATGCAAGAGGCGTAATGGCCCGTTCAGCATATTAGGGGAGCCAAGCGCACATCCGTGTATGTGTGTGTGTGTGTGTGTGTACACACACACACAAACTTGGGCAAAAATACTCAGAGAGCTACAGCAGACACACATGGGCATACACAGCAGTTCAAACGTGTACTCAGACATAAAGTCAAACATGGGAACGAGACAGGCAGAGAGGGGAGGACGGAGAGACATGCTCCCAGTGAGAGACAGGTCAGGAGGAGCTTTTACACATAAAGGAACAGGAAGAGAGTATTCAAGGGAATGAGGGGGTTGATCATCTCTGGGCCAGGCATTGCCCCTTTGTATATGGCATAGTTCAGAAGTGATTACTCGAGGTTATGCAGGGAGCCAAGGCTGGATGTGGGGCCCTGGCAGGTTTGTTCAGTGGTTACAGCCCGCATACCAAAGGCTCACGGGTTCAATTGTGGGTCAAGGGCATGTATCTCAGTTGCTGGCTCGATCCTCGATCTCAGTCGGGGCACGTGATGGAGGTGACCAGTCAATGTGTCTCTCTCACATTGATGTTTCTCTTTCCCTCTCTCTCATTTCATCCTCCCTTCCACTTTACCTAAAAGCAATGGGAAAATATCCTTGGGTGAGGATTAAAAAATAATCTTAGCCCTGGCCGGCTTGGCTCAGTGGATAGGGCGTCAGCCTGCGGACTGAGGAGTCCCGGATTCAATTCTGGTTAAGGGCACATGTCCGGGCTGCAGGCTCGATCCCCAGTAGGGGGCGTGCAGGAGGCAGCTGGTCAATGATTCTCTCTCATCATTGATGTTTCTATCTCTCCCTTCTTCTCTGAAATCAATAAAATACATTAAAAAATAATCTTAACTAATAAAAGCGTAATATTAAAATTAACCGTTTCTTTGGGACGGCCTAAGCCATGCCCACCAGCCAATCAGAGTGACTGTATGCAAATTAGCCTAGCCAAGATGGCGGAGGCCGCAGCTCCCATGTGCAGCTTCTCTGGGGCTGCTGCCTCTGCCATCTTGGGAGCCTCCATCCTGGGAAGGCATCTGGTGCCCTGGCTGCCGATGCCTTCCCAGGCGGAAGCCTTCCAGGGGGACAGGACCCCGCGGCCCCCTCCTGGGAGGCGGAGAAGCCTTCCGGGAGGGCGGGGACGAGCTGGCGGGACCCCGCGGCCCCCTCCTGGGAGGCCGATCGGGTGGCAAGCGCCACCCCATCGGCCTCCCAGGCGGAGAAGCCTGGGGGGGGACAAGGACGAGCCTGCGGGATCCCCTGGCCCCCTCCTGGGAGGCGGAGAAGCCTTCCGGGGGGCAGGGATGAGCTGGCGGGACCCCACGGTCCCCTCCTGGAAGGGGGGGTGGGGGGATGGGACTAGGTCCCCTCCTGGGAAGCCAAGGTCCCCTCCTGGGAAGCCTATGGGGTGGCCAGCGCCACCCCATTGCTTCCCAGGCGGATGGCCCGGAGGGTCAGTGGGAGCTGTGGCCAGCCTGAAAGCTGCCCTTAGCCCCTCATCCAGGCTTGCCACACCCCCTGGGGTGAGGGTCTCCACTGGGGAGCTTGACCAGCCTGCAAACAGACATTGGCCCCTCACCCAGGCTGGCCAGGCCCAGCAGCAGGTGGGCATCCCCAGAGGGGTCCCAAACTGTGAGAGGGCACAGGCCAGGCTGAGGACCCCCCGCCCCCGCCACCGCTCCTAGTAAATAAAATAAGATTAGATGTGGGGACTGAAATAGTCTTTTGCCAGTTTCCTGTGCTCTGCTGTTGGGGTTCCAGAACAGGCGACTGCATAAATGTGTGCACGTATGTGTATAAGATGTGCTTTTTAAAAAAAGATGTGCTCTTGCACTAACTTAAGGGCCATACACATATTAGGCTCAACAGAGGCTGGCAGGATCTGCATGTGGCTATGCATGTCTATAAACATGTATTGGAGAACTTGTGTGTGCACACACATGGAAGCATCCATCATGGTGTATAAGCCTCAGGAAGTGTGGCCATGTCTATGCATACACTCTAAGCCCCTATGCAGAGGGACAGGAATCATGTATCCATTCTGTATCCCCATCTAAGAAAGGGCTTGGTGCATGGTAGATACACAATAAAGATCAAGAGTGAATGAAGAAACAAAATCACTCGGGGAGCTTAGAGAGAGCCTGACCGCCACTGGTAGAGACCATGAGCAGCCCAGACTCTGGGCAGGATCTGGAAAGGGGAGATGCTGCACCATGGGGTCGTTGGGTGGGAACTCTTGCTGATATTTTCCTGCTGCCATCTCTCTTGACGGGAATGTGGGCCTTGTGGTCTGTGCTTTGTTCAGAGCGATGAGTTTCACGAGTTATTTCAGACTATTCTGTGGCGGAAATAAGGAAATGAACTAGCCATTTTGTTAACTGTGGGGCAAGTAAGAGAGACAAGGGCTGTAGTGGACAGAAACTGAAGATGGATGGATGGACAGAGACAGATAGACATACTGACTAAACACAAACTGATGAATACATTTATTTATAGACAAACCAAAAGACAAATAGAGACACAGATAAATAGATGTATAGATAGACACACAGACTGACATGAATAGTCAGGCAGGCAGACAGTCTCCAGGAGTGACTGACAGACCAACAGACAGGCAGACCAATCGATAGACAGCTAGATGGGCAGTTGATTGCACAGAAAAGATGGATGTATAGCTCAGCATGCAGAATAGGCCTACCAATAGCCAGTCCCCACGTTCTAGCCTCCTTCCTTGCTAATGGAACCCACTCTTTTGTTTGGCATTTGCAGAGCAAGTCCTTCGGGGAGGGTGAACCATTCTCTTGCCTAGAGGGTACTCTTCATTGATCCAGGAAAATCATGGTAATTTCCATTCCCCTTGCTGGAGATTCATTTAGAATGGACACATGATACAATTCTGACCATTTTAATATGGGAAGAAGTCTGTAAAGGAGACTTTCTTGGGAGAAATTTTGCCTCACACTTACAGAAGGACCGGGGGAGAGGTGTGCTTCTTTCTCTCCTTCTGGAGTTTGGATTTTTCTTTTCTTTTTTTTTCTTTTTTTTTAATATATTTTATTGATTTTTTTTTACAGAGAGGAAGGGAAAGGGATAGAGAGTTAGAAACATCGATGAGAGAGAAACATCAACCATCTGCCTCCTGCACACCCCCTACTGGGGATGTGCCTGCAACCAAGGTACATGCCCTTGACTGGAGTCGAACCTGAGACCCTTGAGTCCGCAGGCCAACACTGTAGCCACTGAGCCAAACCGGTCAGGGCTGGAGTTTGGATTTTTCTATTTGAAGATATAATGTGCTGAGGTGCTGCAACCTTTTGAAACCTTGAGTTTTCTCCTGAATCAAAAGCTGACATGCGGTAGAGGGGACAGCAAGATGGTGGCATAAGGTAAACACCGTAAATGCAGCCGTGAAAAACTATTTCAGAAAAACCACGAAAAGAACACATGGACACCACTCACACCCACAGGAAGGCTGGCTGAGTGAAAATCCTACAACTAGAAAAGAGTCTGAGACTCAGAGGAGCGGCGGAAGCAAAGTACAGAGGTACGGAGGCACGCGCACGGGGCTCGGGGAAAGGGCTGGTGCCGGAGGTTGCGGTTCTTTTCCAAAACGGAGAGAGCCACAAGTTCCCAGCAGCTCTGAACTCCAGTTCTAGGCGAGTTTCTGAGGACCCAGACACTGGAGAAGGGGGACTGACTGGCACCAGGAGGAAATCCAAAGCGGGTTTCTCCCAGCAATTACCGTGGGACACAGAGACCTGGTGTCTCTCAGCGCAGGGCTGAGAAGCGCCATAGCTATTTGCTCCACCCTGCCCTGCAAATTCCCCGAGGCCCTGCCCCTCCCAAGCTGTATCAGAGGCTTTTGCAGATAAAAGACTGAGTAGCCTAAGGCAAAGGCTAACTCAATACCTCCTTAAAGATACAGGAGCCAGCCCCACCCAGTGGGCAGAGTGGGACTAACCTAAACAAAACAGATCCACAAGGAACACACTCGGGGCAGATGCAGTGAGCATAAAAGCCCCACTGAAACAACTCTAGCCCCATAAGGGTGTCTCCAGCACACAAGTTCTCCCACTGTAGACACAGCTGACTCTCATAACCAAGTGGCTTAGAGGTTAATTCCTCTCAGTGATCGCCTCACTCAGCAAGGGACGCAGCCAAAATGCGGAGACAAAGAAACAGGCCACAAAGGACAGAAATGGAGGAAAGAAAACGACAGGATATAGAGTTCAAAACCACGGTTATTAGGTTTTTCAAGAAATTTCTAGAGACTGCCGATAAATTTAGTGAGACCGCCGATAAATTTAGTCAGCTCCTCAATGAATCTAATGAGACCCTCAAGGATATGATAAAGGGCCAACTAGAAATTAAGCATACACTGACTGAAATA
>PVJC01045415.1:0-13720 GCA_004026665.1 Murina feae | reverse complement strand
CCAGGCCTCTAGTTTAAAGGTGAGAGGAACATATTTTCAAAGTGAAAGAACTTGGGCATAGAATTTATCAGCTCTTATAGAAAAATCTGATAACCAATAAAGAGGTAAATCGAAAGAATTCAGGAATGGAGATGCTCTTATGGAAAGCATCAGTGATGAGTTGAATCCATTTAGAATGAATATTGGGCTAGTTAGGATTACTGAATAGTCGTTGGCAAATAGCATACATTCAGTATATATTTAAATTAACAAACAGTTAATAAAGTGCTTATAAGATGCCATGTTCTCACTGTAACCCTATGACATACCATATTTTCGGCATATAAGATGACTTTTTAACCCAGGAAAATCTCAAAAGTCGGGGGTCCCCCCACCATATGCGGTGACCTTAGATTTTCCAGTCCAGCTCGGAAGTTTCAGCACCCGCCCTATAAGATGACATACGACGTGTAAGACGACCCATGACTTTTGAGAAGACTTTCCTGGGTTAAAAAGTCGTCTTACTCGCCGGAAAATACGGTAGCTATTGCTGTCATTCCCACTTTACCTTTTCCTTTTCGGTCTGTCTGCCTTTAACTAAGGCTCTATGGCTGAAAAAGCTGGTAGGTCTGTGCAGTGGACCAGTCCACCTTCCTTTCATGCTGCTTTTAACTCAAGGAATGTGAATTTTATTCAGGAATTGTGCCCTAACTGGTCTGAGACATTCCAGCTCTGCCCTGGCTTGGATTTACTTTTTTCTTCTCTTTCCTAACTCCTAGGCGGACTGACCCAGAACCTGAAAGCTGCCTTCAGCTGCTTTCTGATGGCATGTGAGAAGCCTGGAAAGAAGTCTGTGGAGGCATGTCACAATGTTGGTCTCCTGGCACACGATGGACAGGTCTATGATGACGGCCAGCCTGATCTGGGGAAGGCCAGAGACTATTACACAAGGGCCTGTGATGGCAGCTATGCCCCCAGCTGCTTCAACCTCAGTGCCATGTTCCTGCAAGGTGCTCCTGGATTTCCCAAGGACATGGGCCTAGCCTGCAAATACACCATGAAAGCCTGTGACCTGGGCCATGTCTGGGCCTGTGCCAATGCCAGCCGCATGTACAAGCTGGGGGATGGTGTCGATAAGGATGAAGCCAAGGCCGAAGCGCTAAAAAATCGGGCCATGAAACTGCATAAAGAACAGCAGAAATATGTCCAACCTTTGACGTTCGGGTAGTGTGGCCCTCCCTCCTGTGCAACCGATGCTGACACCTCCTATTCCTGATGTAGCCCTTGGAGATCAACCTGCTGGAGCAGGAAGACTTGGGACTTGGTATTAGCCCTGGTTACATATACCCGTTGCCCCAGACTGTCACCTACTGGGATGTAGCCTGAAGTGTTTATTTCTTTAAGTGGTGTGTTCTGAAAGAGACCCACATTTAATGGGGTTTTAGATCTCAAACTCTTATAGCTCTGAAAAACAGCAAACTAGAGAGCAGTGGAGATTTGGGGGTGAGGGGGGTGGGAAGGGGAAACAAAGCAGGAGATGGGAAAAATTAGTAGCCACAGGGCCTGAAGGAATCCAACATCATTGTCATCATCACTATTTTAGTTGGGAAGGCTTGAAAATCAGGAAGTATCTTGGTTTACATAATAGAGTACTTAAGGAGCTAAGAACAGTCACGACTCACCCCTCTGGTTTATGTAATCATTAGTGTGGGCTTTAGCTCTGCCTTTAGAGTTTTTGCAATAAATTCATGGAGATGTGGAAGATTAAAGGTCATTACTCAATATGTTTCAGGGTTGCTAAAGATGATGAAACAAGCCCTCCTGCAGTGGAGACAATCACAGTTAGTAGACTAGCATCCCCAGTCCACTTACGCGTTACTACTCATCACACTGAGGGAGCAGATTATTCCCCAGGCAACTTCAGGTAGGGATTTGTAAGCAAGGGTTTTGTAACACATTTTGTCCCTCAGAACAGAACCTTTTTAACTGTTCCTGTGAATAAACTATTTTGATTAATATTTTTATTATTGGTGTTCTCTCCACATTCTGGGTAGAGATAATGTTCTTCAGTGGCTGTGCCTTTTAAGAACATTTGCTTTTTCTATTATCTTCCTAATTTGTCACTAGGGGGCGAGCTTGTCATTTTCCTGCTGATAACAGGACCGTTATTTCTGTCACCATCTACAGTTTTTGTGCTTCCAGTTTTGCAGCTGTCTTAGAAGGAAAGTTTGCTGTGTGGATGGGTTGTAAGTGTAGCCCACCTTTTTCTCCAGTTGACAGAAGAGAGGGACATTCCCAAGGGCAGACAAGGTCTAAAAAGTGAGCTTATTTTCAAAATATAAAATAGCTTTTGTTGTGTTTCAAAAATATTTGTAGGCCAACAAGCATATGAAAAGATGTTGCACATGGATAGTCACCACAATGAGATCAAAACCACAATGAGATCATTATCATTATCTTAACCCCTTCAGGATGACTATTACTATTATTTTAAAAAAAAGACAACAGGTGTTTCATTTTGAAGAGTTTTAGCTGATTTCTGTTCTGAAAGAGCTGCATTTAATATCAGTCTTTGCAGTTGACACTTATCTCCTCTACTCAAATTGATAATCACTGGGCCTGGTTTCAAAAAATAATGCACAAAGGATATTCAGGTAGAATCTGTAGACGTCTTGGGATTATTTCTGGTATTACATTTCTCATTGTTCATAACCTGATGGCCACTTATAACAGATACTGGGAGTAGTGAGAAATTGCCACGATCCAACTAGAATTATCGAGGTATTTCATTAACAAGAATCAAATTGATGCCTCACAAAAGGAGAAACCTCAGGATAATCTTAAATTAAACCTGGACACCTTTGGGCCTTTTGAAAGTCTTGAGCATTTTTGAACAGAAATAAATTTGGGCTTTCAAAAAAAGACAACATGTTTGTAAGGATGTATAGAGATTGGAAGCCTTATAGATTGCTGGTAGGAATGTAAAATGGTGCAACCACTGTTGAGAACAATATGGTGGTTCCTCAGAAAACAACATAGACTTACCATATGGTCCAGCAATTCCCATTCTAGGTACATACTCCAAAAATTGACAGCAGGGTCTCCAAGATATTTATACACCAATGCTCATAGGGACAACCACAGTAGCCAAAACATACAATGGAATGTTATTCTACCTTAAAAGGAAGGAATTCTGATACATGTTATAACATGGATGAACCTTGATACTCTAAGTGAAATAAGCTAATCACAAAAAGATAAATACTGTATGCTCCACTTAGATGAGGTATCTAAACTCATACAGACAATACAATGGTGGTTGCCATGGTGTGAGGGAGGGAGAAATGGGAAGTTGTTTAATGAGTATAGCTTTTCAATTTTGCAAGATGAGAAACTTCTGAATATTATTTGCACAAAAATGAGTATTTTTAAAAATTTTTATTGTTAAAAGTATTGAATATGTTCCCTTCTTCCCCCCCTTGATCTCTTCTAGCAAAAATGAATATTCTTAACACTGTTGAACTATACATTTAAAGTGGTTAAGATTGTAAATTTTATGTGTGCTTTACCACAGTTTTTTTAAACTGTAAGCATGTAATTTTTTAAAAATGCAAGATCTGAATTTTTTATCTATAAAAGTACTATGTTCTCTCGAAATGCAGTTTGGAGCAAAGCAAAAGAAACAGTTACCCCTGACTTACCAGCATTCTTTGGTCCGATAATGTTTAACCATCTTTTAAGAATCACATGCCCTAGCTGGTTTTGCTCAGTGGATGGAGCATCAGCCTGCAGACTGAAGGGTTGGATCCCTGGTTTGATTCCCATGAGGGGCACATGCCCGGGATTTGGGCTCGATCCCCAGTAGGGGGAGCATGCAAGAGGTAGCTGATCAATGATTCTCATCATTGATGTTTCTATCTTTCTCTCCCTCTCCTTTCCTCTCTGAAATCAATAAAAATATATTAAAAAAAAAAAAAGAATCACATGCCCAGCTGAGTGTAGCTCGGTAGTTGAGCGTTGGCCTATTAACCAAGAGGTCATGGTTCGATTCCCAGTCATGGCACATGCCTGAGTTGCAGGCACGATCCCCAGTGTGGGGCATGCAGGAGGCAGCCAATCGGTGATTCTCATCATTGATGTTTCTATATCTTTCTCCCTCCCTTTCTCTTTCAAATAAATAAAAAAATATATAAATTTTTAAAAAAAGGTTCACATATTTCCTAAGATTGGCTTTATCAGGCTTATTTTTTCTATCCCTAGTTAGACGTGTAGCAGTAGGTTGAAAACAACAGGAACAAATAACTAATGAAATAATAGATTTCTACCTCTAATAATTAAGTTATTTGGCATTTGACAGATGGAAGCACAACATTTGATTTAGATAGTCTGTCAAATAGGACATGTACAAGGTCAGGGAGTGATGATTGACTTGTAGAGAGTGAAAAGCCAGCAGAAATCTACACATGTTGAACAAAAAATACAGTGATTCTACCACTAGCATTTCCTATCAAGGGCAGGGTTAACTTTGCAAATCTGCCCAGAATAGAGCATCTAATTTGCTGAATGTTTGCATTTACCAGATTTAACAGCACACTTGAAAATATTTTTTAAACAATATTTTTAAATATTGATTTTTAGAGTGGAAGAGAACAAAGGAGAGAGAGGGGGAGGGTGAAACATTGATGTGTGAGTGAAACATGGATTGGCTGTCTCCTTCACACCCCCTATGGGGGATCGAACTCAACAACCTGGGCATGTGCCCTGACCAGGAATGGAACTGGCAACTTTTCAATGCACAAGGTGAGGCTCAACCAATTGAGTCACACCGGCCAGGGCAGCACACTTGAAATTATTATCGGACCTTCATCTGTGGAGTAGAGAGATAGGAGTATAAATTCAAAAATTTCAATAGGAATTTTCCTTTTAACTGCCAGGTAAATTTTTATTGAATTGAAGTATTTTGTTGCAACCACCATTACATACTAAATACATATATCTTTAGAACCACACTGAGTTCCCGTCCTTCCTAAGTGCTTTAAAAGTTACTTATGTTGGCCCTGGCTGGTATCTGGTATCTTTGAGTGATTATAGCATCAGTCCATGCAATGAGGGGTCGTGGTTTTGATTCCTGGTCAAAGGCATGTACCTAGGTTGCAGGTTTGATCCCCAGCCCCAGTTGGGGCACATATGGAAGGCAGCATCTCTCTCTCTCTCTCTCTCTCTCTCTCTCTCTCTCTCTCTCTCTCTCTCTCTCCTTTTGGTAGCTGATGTGCAGGGCTATTTTGTAATAAGAGAAAGTTTATTTAGGAAGCCACAGAGGTAGAAGAAGTGAGTGGTAAAAGAAATGGGCTCAGGAAACAAGTTACAAAAGAGGCAAAAGAAGGTCCTGTGGAACTCTGGAGAAAAAGAAAGGCTAAGAAAACATATCTTGGGAAGAAGAGGGGGAGGGAAGGGAAAAGGAGAGCACTGGGCTGTTTTTATGGACCAGATTCTGCCCAGAACCTGTGGTGCCTCCCTGACTTGAATCACATACTGAGATAAGGTTGGGAACAATGGAATAAGTATTAACAGTGTCAAAATGTTACATTTCTCAAAAGTTATTAAAATGCAAAGAATAATGTACTGTCTCAAAGGTCTAAGGCCATTTCATATCCAGGCTGCTGTGGGAGCAATGAGTTGCTAATGGCTAGCATGGTTGAGTTTCTCGCTTTTGTTCAACCTTTGAAGCAAGATTTGAAAATGGGCCCTAGCCGGTTTGGTTCAGTGAGTAGAGTGTCGGCCTGCGTACTGCAGGGTACCAGGTTCGATTCAGGCCATGGGCACATGCCTGCGTTGTGGGCTCAATCCCCAGTAGGGGGTGTGTAGGAAGCAGCTGATCAATGATTCTCTCTCATCATTGATGTTTCTATCTCTCTGTCTCTCTCCCTTCCTGTCTGAAATCAGTAAAAATATATATTAAAAAAAAAGAAAAAGAAAATGGGTTTTCAGATTCTAGTCATAGCAAGCAGCATCCTCACTGTCTTCTGGCCAGCAGGCATTTGAATCATTACCAGCTATTTCCAGTGTTGTTCCTCCCTGCTAGGCTTCAGCTGGGTGGCCTAATGGGGAAGAAGTTTCATAGTTGACTAGTAGTTTGTGTTCTTATGAGTGTTCTCTAAAATCTCAGTGTGAGGCTCAGTGCTGTGAGGAAGGGAAGCATAATGGATGAGAAAGCCGGAGGGTCTAGAAATTTTGGTTTAATCTTGTGAGTCATGCAGCAACACTGAAGGGTTTTGAGTAGGAGAATGAAATGGTCACATTTGGAAATTAGATCACCCTAGTGTGGAAAATGGATTGGAGGAGTCATGTTGGGGTAGGAGGAGGGTGGAATCAAGCATGGGCTTAAAAAAATAACCAAATTTTGAAAGCATTGAGATTTTGCTCCTCACCTCCCTAATCCTGGCACACATTGTCGGTTTGGTTCAAATAAACGCTTGTAAAAACAGACAAACAAACAAAACAGATTTCTAGCCTGAGCATATGGGTGGACAGGGGAAGCCATTTATATTTACGTGGAGCCTGTAGAATCCAGAATGGGGATAAAAAGCCCAGCTGGTGTGGCTCAGTGGTTGAGCACTGACCTGTGAACTAGGAGGCCACTCATCGACTACTGGTCAGGGCACATGCCCAAGTTGTGTGCTCAGTCTTCCCCAGAAGGTGGTGTGCAGGAGGCAGACGATCACTGATTCTCTCTCATCATCGATGTTTCTATCTCTCACTCTCCCTTGCTTTCTCCGAAATAAAATTTTAAAAAAGATGAGGACAAAAAACCTTTTTTTGAGCTGTTGGGTAATTTTTTAAAAATTTAGAAATACATTACATTTTAATTTATTAAAGTTTTATGAAATTGCTTGAAAAATTTTGTGAGAAAGCAGAGGAAGAATGCCTAGACTTCAGATCCTACAGATGTGTTAGTCAGACTTCTGCATTAGTCAGAGGCATGCTAAGCATGAGTGTTTAGGGCACCTAGCAAAATGAGAAACTAGGAATTAAAAATAATTTTATGTTTTTTAACAGCCCAAGTAATCACTTTGGGGACGGTATTGCAAACTTTTTTGGTTTCCTAATGTTTGTTTTGCAATTCAGGTCTCTTTCATTTTAATTCCACATTAGGGTTGAGAGGCACCAAATTCTTGGAAGTTCTTAGGTCTAAAGGTCTTAATTGAGGTTGGATCTGGGGTTTGCCTTTTATTAGCTGTGTGACCTTAGGCAAGTTACCCAACCTTCTGGTCTTGGTTTTGTCACCTATCAGATGGGGATAACAATTTCTTCTAGGGTTGTTAAGAGGAATAAATAGCTCTTATCATAGAATGATAAATGTTTTTTGTTTAAAAATATTTTTATGAGACCAGATTTTACAACTAGATAATTATTTTCTCTCCAAGTGGCAATGTTGACTTGTGAAGGAGTCTAGCTTTTGAAACAGGCTGCCTTTTCTGGCATTCTTTTGACCCCAGGGAGCTGCTGGTGAGGCTCTCTAGGGGTATTCGGGACATTAAACAGCTGCAGGAGGCAGGCCTGTGAGGGGGTAGAGGCGGGGCCTGCCTCCTGCCTCCTCCCTTTTCTGCTGCCCTAGTAGAGAGAGAGTCACTGAGAAGACTTGCACCTGCTGGGGGCCCAGAGTGGAAACTATTCCCAGCTGGTGCCCCTCCCCAGGCTTGAGGAGTGGTGATTGTGTTACAGTTTATAAATCTGCCCTTCCTACTGCCTAAAGGGGAAAGGCCAACATTCTTTGCCCAACATATAAGTCTCCCCACCCCCATGATACAGTGCCTGCCTGCATATTTAGCTCCATCTTGTTCCTTGCTTGGGCTTCTATAACAGGGAACTGACCGCTTATAGTCTCTGCACCAATGCCAAACAAGTAACAAAAACACCCAGGCTATTTCTTACTGCCATGTTTTTGTGATGCTGGTACCTCTGTCTGGAATGTCCTTCTATCTTTTACGAAGAATGACCATCATCTTTTAAGACTCTGAAGCATTCCCTTCATCCCCGAGGCTATTAGAAGCTTTCTCTGCCCACTAGTGCCCATCCATCACAGCACTGGTCACAGTGTGTTATCATCTGTGTATTGATCTCTCCACTTCCCACAAGACTCAGTTCCTGGAAAATGGACGTGGTTGGCTTCATCTCTGTGCTCAGTGACCAGAATGAGGCTGGGCCTATGCAAGGCCATCAGTGGTTGCTTGCTGAGATGAACAGTAGCAGGCGTCCTCAAACTATAGTCTGCAGGCCACATGCAGGTGTTTTTGCCGCCTTGTTTTTTTTTACTTCAAAATAAGAGATATGCAGTGTGCGTAGGAATTTGTTCATAGTTTGTTTGTTTGTTTTTTAACTATAGTCCGGCCCTCCAATGGTCTGGGGGACCGTGAACTGGCCCTCTGTTTAAAAAGTTTGAGGACCCCTGGACAGAGGGCACTTTAGGAGCCTCCTGATCAACCCGAGATAAATCAAGCCCATGCTGCTCTTCACATCCAAGAACCAGTGCAAGCCCCTAGGCTGTACTGTTTTTGAAACTGCTCATCAAGAAAAGCTCCCATCTAAGCTGGAGCTGGCGCTCAATGGTTCAGTACTATTTCTTGGCCCCTATTTAGGAAGCGTTCTTTTATTTTTTTAAATATATTTTATTGATTTTTCTTACAGAGAGGAAAGGAGATGGATAGAGAGTTAAAAACATCAATCAGGCCCTGACTGGTTTGGCTCAGTGGATAGAGCGTCGGCCTGCAGACTGAAGGGTTTCAGGTTTGATTCTGGTCAAGGGCATGTACCTTGGTTGTGTGCATATCCCCAAATGTGGCATACAGAAGGCAGCTGATTGCTATTTCTCTCTCATCGATGTTTCTAAACTCTCTTTCTCCCTTCCTCTCTGTAAAAAAACCCCAAAAAATATATAAAACAAAACAAAACAAAACAAAAAACATCTATCAGCTTCCTTCTGCACACCCCCAACCGGGGATGTGCCTGCAACCAAAGTACATGCCCTTGACTGGAATCGAACCCGGGACCCTTCAGTCCACAGGCCGACACTCTATCCACTGAGCCAAACCGGTTAGGGCAGGAAGGGGTCTTTTTAAAAACAATTGTTTTTAATAATGAAGGAGAAGGACCCAACAATGCCACCTGATACCTTAAAGTCCGTGCTCAATAACATAATGTCAGGAAACCAATATTAACATCCTCATGGCTAAAGAATTACAAGCCCAAGTATGGCACTTTTTTCTCTTGGAATACTCAGAGTATTTGTCTTGGTCTTTGCTCATCATTATAATGACTTGTTTCCATATTTACCTCTCTGATTAGTCTGAGACTCCAAAGACAGGGATCAAGAATTCAATCCTCTTTGAAATCTTTCAAAGATTTCTTGTCCCCTACAGCAGTGGGGCCATCTGCTTAAAATAGAGATTCTTAGTTTCACTTACAGGTAATATATAACAATATGGACTTTAAATAAGCAGATCCCAGGAGGTTTTTATGCATACTGCAGTGGATGATACACTCAACTGGTATATAATCCTAGTCCTGGACTTGGTACCACTACTTCTCTGCAGTCTGGGCTCCATACCTTCAGCTCTTTGCACAGCAGTTCCACCAAAACATCCTGCTTTCTTGCCCACCCCGCCTTGGTGCAAGTCAGGTCTACTCTTATTAATGCTTTAAACTCGACCCAGATGTCACCTCCTCGAGGCAGCCCTCCTAGATTCCCAAGGTCTATAATGCTTCAACAGTTCTTGTGAATCTCACTCACTTCTTTTCACATGGTTTGGAAGAGGCTGTAAGTGCCTCAAGGACATGGATTATGTCTGACTCATCTCTGTTCCTAGTGCCTCCCTCAAGACCTCGTACAGATAAGATCTAATCTAATAAAAGAGTAATATTGAAATTGACCATTTCTATGGGACGCCCAGGTACTCCAGTAGGGACCCAAAACATGAAGGGACTGTGGGCAGCCTTAAAACGCCCCTCAGCTCCTCACCCAGGCTGCCCAGGCACCCCGGTAGGGACCCAAAACCTGAAGGGACTGTGGGCAGCCTGAAAATGGCCCTCAGCCCATCACCCAGGCTGGCCACACCCCAATGGGGTGAGGGTCCACACTGGAGGGCTTGGCCAGCCTGCAAACAGCCATCAGCCCCTCACCCAGGCTGGCCAGGCATGCCAGCAGGTGAACATTCCCTGAAGGGTCCCAGACTGCGAGAGGGCACAGGCCAGGCTGAGGGACCTCCAAGTGCACAAATTTTTGTACACCGGGCCCCTAGTATTTAATAAACATTTATTGAAGAGAAGGGACTCGGAATAAATCCTATCTTCCAGTGGAATCATTGAGCATTAAAAAGGTAGTGTTTTGGGGAAGGATGTGTATTTAAATTATTTCTCGGCCGCATAAAAATGTGTTTTATTCTCTGAGCCTCGTTTGGGTTAAAGGGTTAAATGAAATAAAGTAAGAGATACTTAACTCAATGTCTGGCACATGTCAATAGTGTAATAAATCACTGAAGGCTCGTCTTCTGTAAGTAGCATTAGGCTTTTTCCGTACAGCTCCAGAAAGCAGAACTGGGAAACCTCAAAGAGACTGACCTCAGCTCATTGAGGTCTGTGTAGAAGGAAGAACCTCCTACTTGACAGAATAGGAAGCCTTGGTAGGAGGTGAACTTCCTATTACAGGAGTGGGCACTGAGGGTAGATGCTCACATGAGGGATGATGCATAAACGACAGGCTTGGAGGGTGGGGGTGAGTGTGGTGAAAGATGGGAGCCCTATAAGGCATTTTTATTCAGTGTCCTCCATAATTCATTATTCATTTAACCAATACAGAGTTTCCCCTTAGCTGGGCCCTACGTTGGTCATTGAAGACACAGAGCTGAATCTGGCAGGTTCCCTGTCATTTATGAGCTCACAGTCTAAACAGTGACCATTTATTGAGCATTTATTATGTGCTAGATGCTCTAATTGTCTCAATAACCCTCTAAGGAAGCTTTCATTCTCATAGTTTCTCAAAGAAGCTGAAGCCCAGATGGACAAAGTGACTGCAAAGACACACAGACCCAGTGAAGAGTGCAGCTAGGATTAAGACTTAGTCCTGTTGGTCTCATAGCCCTCTTTCCACTACCCATGGCCGCCCGTCACCTAGATATTAAGAACTCTTTGCAGTTTCAGGGAAACCCCAAACAGCATCCAGGGCCCTTCTGGGCACCAAGTAGATGCTAATGAGCATAGTTAAAAGGCTGAGGTCAACTTCAGGAAGATGTGGTCTCTGCAGCACACTCAGTACCCCAGGGATCTCCCCAGCCTGGGCTATGTGGGGGGTCCATGAGAACATGCTGAGTTTAGACCTCACTGCTCACGTGACCAGCTGAACATGACCAGCCAGGGAACTTGAAACTCTGCTGAGTTCCATGAGATCCAAGAATAGCAGCTGACCCTACCCTCCTCCAGCTGGTGACCTCTGATCAAGTTCCAGGAGGCCCCAGCAGACTCCAGACATCAGTGGCAGCAAGCTTGACCTTGAATCTGCTCTATGTGGGGTAATAACAGCTACATTTATTAAGATCTCATTGTGTGCAGGGCACCTCCCAGAGGAAGGGACATCCTTCCAAGGAGATCTAGGAAGTATGGAACCCATTTTACAGATGAGAACACTGAGGCTGAGAGATATTGAGAACTTGCCCAAGGTCATAGTATGTAACAGGGCAGGATTTGAGCCTGGGCTGCCTTTGCCAGTGACCCTACTTCTGTGAAGAGAAAAGTGTACTCTCTGGAGACCTCAGAAGAGTCCTGGGCAGAAAAGACAATTGTATCAGCTTTCAGAGTGATGTTATTCCAGGCCCTGGCTGGGTAGCTTAGTTGGTTGGAGTGTTATTCCGATATGCCAAGGTTGTAGGTTCCATCTCTGGTCAGGGCACATACAAGAAGCAGCCAGTGAATGCATAAATAAGTGGAACAACAAATCGATGACTCTTTCTCTCTCAAAATCAATTTTGTAAAAAAGTCATGTTTCTCCAATAGAGTGGAACCCATCTGCTTAGAAACATGGTTTTGAGAGCCAGTAGAGCATCCCCACTACCTGAACCTATTCCCAGTCTGTAAAACAGAAATCACACCGCATGGCAGGGGAATAAGCATTGGAACCAGGCAGAGCTGCTTTTGAATCCTGGCTCTGGAGTTTCCCAACTATAAAACCTTACCAGGGGTGGGGAACCTTTTTTCTGCCATTTGGATATTCAACATTATTCGAGGGCCATACAAAATTATCAACTTTAAAATTAGCCTGCTATATTTGGTAAAAGTTAATTAACTCACTCCAAATGCCTTGGCAGGGCCAGACCAAATGATTTCCCTGGGGCCTTATACGGCCTGCGGGCCAGACGTTCCCCACTCCTGCCTTAGAAAAATCACGTCTCTGCCTCACTGAGCCTGTTTCCCAATTCACTTGTTCAAAATAGCTTTTGAGCACCTACTATGTGCTAGACATTTTCTAGTACTGGGGATGACATAATTAAAATGAACAAAAATCACTATTCCTACCAAGTTTACATGTTAGAGTTCTGGAAAATACCCCATTGGATTGTCATGAGGATTAAATGGAGAAATGTACGGCAGTGTAATGTGCTTCGTAAATAATAAGTACTTAGTTTAATGTTATGATTACTACTAGGGGCCCGGTGCACAAAAATTTGTGCACTCAGGCCCTAACTGGTTTGGCTCAGTGGATAGAGCGTCGGCCTACAGACTGAAGGGTCCCAGGTTCGATTCCGGTCAAGGGCATATACCTTGGTTGTGGGCACATCCCCAGGAGTGGGGTGTGCGGGAGGCAGTTGATCAATGTTTCTCTCTCTTCAATGTTTCTCTCTACCCCCTCCCTTCCTCTCTGTAAAAAACTTAATAAAATATATTTAAAAAAATATTTTGTGCGCTCATTGATGTTTCTAATTCTCTATCCTTCTCCCTTCCTCTCTGTGGGAAATCAATAAAATATATTTAAAAAAATGTAATCAGAATGCTGGTAGCTAATATCAACTGGGTGCTTACTATATGTAAGGAATTATGCTAAGCATTCATTAAAAATATGAAAGATAGCAGAGTGGTAAAGAAATCAGGCTCTGGAGCCATACTGTCTGGGTTCAATCCTGGCTCTTCCATTTATTAGCTGTGTGACCTGGGACAAGTTACCTAACATCTCTGTGCCTCCATTTATTTTCTTTAATTTTTATTGATTTTTAGAGAGAAAGGAAGAGGTAGAGAGAAAGAAACATCTATGTGAGAGTATAACATGGATGAGCTGCCTCCTGCACACCCCCTACTAAGGATACAGCCTGTAACCGGGGCATGTACCCTGACCAGGAATCAAACCAGCAATGTTTTGGTGCATGGGAGGATGCTCAGTCAACTGAGCCACACCAACCAGGGCTTTATGCCTCCATTTCATCAACTGGAAAATGGGGATAAGAATAGTACCTACCTCCCAGGGTTATTATTATTAAACTAGAGGCCTGGTGCACAAAATTTGTGCACGGTGCGGGAGGGCCCTCAGCCCAGCCTGCATCCTCTTCAATCTGGGACATCTCTTTCACAATCTGGGACCATTGGCTCCTAACTACTCACCTGCCTGCCTGCCTGATCACTCCTAACTGCTTCTCCCCCCCTCCCCCACCCCCCACCAGCCTGATCACCCCCAACTGCCTTCCCTGTCAGTCTGGTCACCCCA
>PVJC01045414.1:0-13718 GCA_004026665.1 Murina feae | reverse complement strand
TTCCTCCAGGTGCCAGTCAGTCCCCCTTCTCTGGGTGTCTGTGGGACCTCAGAAACTTGCCTGGAACTGGAGTTCAGAGCCGCTGGGAGCTTGTGGCTCTCTCCGTTTTGGAAAAGAACCGCGACCTCCGGTACCAGCCCTTCCCCGAGCCCGTGCACGCGCCTCCGTACCTCTGTACTTTGCTTCCGCCACTCCTCTGAGTCTCAGACTTTTCTCTAGTTGTAGGATTTTCACTCAGCCAGCCGTCCTGTGGGTGTGAGTGGTGTCCATGTGTTCTTTTCGTGGTTTTTCTGAAATAGTTTTCACAGCTGCATATATGGTGTCTACCCTATGCCGCCATCTTGTTTCTCTCAAGTTTATTTATTTATACTCCATCTTATGCTAAAATGACTTGAGTGACAAAATAATCATTTAAAGGTAAGAGTTACCAAAGCCATCAACCCTATTGGACCACAAATCCCTATATCCCATTATCAGAGAGATAATTATTTAAATCATTAATAGAGTTCTAGAGAATTAATACATAATGTCTTTAGTTTTTCTGTGCTTCTCCATTATTCTTCCATGTTTAACAGGTCTCCCAAAAATGTTCTTCCTTGTATGTAACCTGATGTAAAAATTCTTAATATGGTAGAAAAACACACAATGCATGAAATTTATGCACTATAAATTTTAGAATTTGTAAGTTAACAACTAGTTCTAATCATAATAACTAGTTTAAGTAGATTTGATGCAGATGCTTAAGTCTGAATAATAAACCAATCAGCTGAAAGAATGTTAGCAATTTTTTTGTCTGCAAAATCACAACAAATGTTTAATGAAACATTCTCAGTGCTAGACAGAAAATCCCTCATTTCCCAACAGACTTTAAACTGCATGTGTGTACATGTGTGTGTGTGTTCAGATGAGGGAATTTCAGGAAATTTCTGTTAAGATCATTCACTAATATACATGAAGTCCCTATAATGAAAATTTATTTGAAAAACTGACAAAGAATTCAAGAGCATTTCACCACAAGCCCAGTATCAAACAGGCACTGAAGAATTAAAATGTCATTTTTCTCCTTTCCCAAAAGACATGGTAGCATGAATGGAACCTGACCAGTGGTAAAGCTTTCATTTGGTTGTTTTTCCCTAAGGTAATTGGTGTACTAAGATAGAGATTCTCAAAGGATTCAATTTAATTCAATTAATAGTTTGTGAGTCCTACTATGTGCCAGATTCTGTGAGACCCAGAGGAATGCAACAAAGGACTCAGTGAGTGGCTTCTTTAACTTCACCTCTCTTGCTCCCTAATTTGGCTGTGAAAATGGGGATACCACCTAATGAAGCATTGTGTACTGTCACAATTAAATCTATAAACTTAAAGCAATTTTCACATTTCTTTTTTCTTTCCACTATAGTTCCTATCACTGATGATGTGTAACATAGTATATATTTCCTACTTCTACTTCCTCAGTAAGTCATAGCAATCTGATATCTGCTCTTCACACTCAACTGAAATTGCTTCTTAAAGAAGTAATTTTGGGTCATCAATGTCCCAAATCTAAGTCCCTTTATTCAATCTCCAGTTTCTCCAACTTTTCTGCGACATTTGATAGGGCTGACCATCCTCATACCTCTTGATTCTGTTTTTTCCTTTAGACTCCAAAACACTAACATTATCATGGTTCTCATAACTCTCTGATTGTCCCTTCACTAACTTGTATGTTATCTATTCTTCCTCTACCAGCACCTAATGTTTTTTCCTCACTCTGTTTTGTTTTGTTTTGTTTTGTTTTGTTTTGTTTTCTCTCTATATTATCTCCATTGGTAATTGTATCCATTACCAGAGCTTCAATTAACTAAATTCTGGAGATATTGATGACTCCTATATCTACATCTCCAATTCCAAGCTCTTACCTAACCCCCAATATCACAATAATCAATAGTCAGTGGACTATCATCCCCTTGGACACCTCAAAGACAACATGTCTGGAATGGAACATCCTTCCCTATAACAAACCTACTCCACCTCCTGAATGTCCCATTTCATTTACCAGTATCCCTACTCCCAGTAACCCAAAATTGGAACTT
Source organism: Murina feae (assembly GCA_004026665.1). NCBI lineage: Eukaryota > Metazoa > Chordata > Mammalia > Chiroptera > Vespertilionidae > Murina > Murina feae. The sequence goes on along the minus strand of PVJC01045414.1, from coordinate 11,643 downwards.
TGGAATCACTCTAACCTTCCCTCTCACTCTTAACATACCGTTTTCCCAGAAATACCAAATTTAAAAATTCAACTGTCATATTTCTCCATCCTATGTTCATATCTTACTATTCCCAATGCCACTACTTTAATTCAGAGTGCCATCTACTTTTTCCTAAGCTATGCTGGCAGTCTTTTAAGTGGTATTCCTGCCTCTAGTCTCTTTGCATACTGTATTACTGATATAGCTATAAATTGGAAGCTGGAAAGAAATCGGTAGTTGGCAATATATGGTTGCTGGGCAAGAAATGCCACAAAGAAAGTGTTTCTTTTCTCAAAGGGACTTTCTTGCCTCATATTGCCCCACTTGCCCTTGGGCGGGTGCCATTAGCCAGTGAGTAACAGTTACCACAAGTTATCACAACCAGATAATTTACTGGGCATTGATTATGCCAATATAATAGCTACCTGGAATGCATCAACAGCTAACTTTCAGGAGAGACTGATATAACTATTACTAGTATTAGTGACGCAGTGCATGAAATTCATGCACATTAAAAGGGAATTAATTAGAGGAAATATTTTAATATTGCTACTTGCTCTTTCTCTATAATAGAAGTGTCAGAGATGAAAGAAAATTAGTAAAATGTATATGAAAATCTTTCTCCTCTCAGAATCCGGGGTGTGTCACAGGAACTAGAGTCAAGTTCCTGCCCACATACATATGTCTTGAAATCACATGAGACCCAGACATGGCCGGCACCACCACCATTGGGCTAGATCGAGACCTGGCCGGCCCCACCCCCGTCAAGCCCCACTTGGATGGGGGGTACAGCCTGAGGTTCCCTGTCAAGCTCCACCAGGCAGGGAGTGCAGTCTCAGGTCCCCAGGCCTGGCGCCAGGGAGGGGTGTGCAGTCTGAGGTCCCCTGGCCTGGACCGAAGCAAGGGGGCATGCCTTGAGGTCCCCATCAAGCCCCACTGGGTGGGGGGCTTGGCCTGAATTCCCCTGTCAAGCCCCACCAGGTCCCCTACCCCGGCCCAGTGCCACGCAGCCTCAGGTCCCTGCTGATTGTTCTTTAAGACTCGTTATGGGAACTTGGCCTCTGCTGTGGGCACAGGCATCTTGTGTTAAGGAATCCCCGCCTCCACTGTGGGTGCAACCACCTTTGTTACAGTGTGATGGTCAATTTGCATATTCCTTCTTTATTAGATAGGATATTTAGGTTGGCTATGAGAAGCAAAAATAATGATGTCTCAGAATAGCATTAAGGATAGTGGGTTTGGTGTTCCTTCAGAAAAAATAAGTTTAAAACAATAATCAGACTTGAGAAAATATATGTTTTAAAAATATTCATGACCTCTGCTTAATGGTTAGCCTGGCACTAAACTTTTGGAACATGAGTTTGACAAATGAACTCCTCTTCAGAAATATAGCATATTCTTCAATATGGACAATTTTAAACATTATATATAAAATTAAGTGTCTTTTGGTCACTTTTTTTCTTCTACTCCATTCTGTAAATTTTAATTTTTAAGTTAGTAAATTCTAAACTACTGAAAATAACTTAATAAGTATAGCATATGATACTAGACCTATTGGGGTCAGTACTTCATAAGTTATGTAATATCTGATCACTATATTGTACACCTGGAACTAATATATTGTATATCAACAGTAATTAAAAATAAAATAAATAAGAATAGCATATGGGTTTTTGTCACTTCTTTGCTCAAGGATTTATTTTGCCACAGTTGATAACTGGTCTGTTTCCTAACACCTAGTAATTCTAACATATCTTAGCACAGCCTGCCAATATCTATGGAACTTTTAAAAGGCTCTATTGACACAGCACTGAAACTTCGAACTGAAAAGCCAAATTTTGAGGTAATCTACAAGCTGATTTGCCTGTAAGCCATGAAACAAGCTTAAATGATTTTTTCTGAGTGTAATGAATACATAATGCTTCTATAATAATGAGCTAATTTAGAGAGAACCAAGTGAATTCAATCAAACTAGTTGTTTTCACAACAGTTGCAAGTCAGTTAATTTCAAAACAACTAGTTCTTTGACTGATTTCAGTCATGTGTGTACACAAAACCTGAACTGGCCATTTGTTTAAGTAATGCATAGGTATAGCTTACTGTGATACTTTTCTAAATTATAAACTCCCACCCTCTCAAGCCACTTTAAATCCCTCTCATGGTATAATAGTCCACACTTATCTAAGGTTTCACTTTCTATGGTTTCAGCTACCTGCAGTCAACCTCAGTACAAAAATATTGAGTTTCCCCAGCCGTTGACATCATCATGGCTTAATGTTCTAGGGTCGCTGGAGCAGATGATTCCCTTCTGAAGAATGTCAGGTCAATAGTAACCTAACCCTACGTCACAATGCCTACGACATTCACCTCACTTCATCTCATCATGTAGGCACTGTATCATCTCACATCATCACAAAAAGGGTGAAGTTTCTCTCACCTCTCTCTCTCTCTCTCTCTCTCTCTCTCTCTCTCTCTCTCTCTCCCTCCACCTATCTCTAAAAGTAATAAGCATGTCCTCAAGTAAGGAATTTTTAAAGTTCTACATGGATTTTCAACTGCACAGGGGTCAGGGCCTCTAAACTCCCATGTTGTTCAAGACTCAACTGTGTAGGGGGAAAAAAGTATACTGTTAGCGGTTTCAAGGATCCACTGGAGATTTTTTTACTATATCCCCTGTGGATAAGGAGGAACTACAGTACCATTTTATCATGTCTAAAAATCCTCAAGTATTTTTTTCTTGCCTATAAAATAAAGTCTGAGCCTTTAATAATGTCATTCCATTCAAAAGGAATATTTTCACTCCTCAATATCTCTATATTGTAGAGTTTTCTCAAGCCCCCATGTCTCAACTCTACAAAAGCATCCATAAATACTACAGTCTGCACTGTTTCTCTTCTCTGAATTTGAATTGCACTCAAAATCTAAAGAACATGAAGTTAACACTTGAAATGTCAAAATTATTGCTTTGTAGCTGACAGAGTACCTAGCAGAGTACCTGCATGAATACTCGTAAACTTGCTTCATTGACTTCTTCGATTGGATTAAGAATACATTTAAGGTGTGATAAGTAACCTTCCAAATTATGCTTCACTTAGTAAACACCAGGGAAAAGCTCCTTTCTCATGTGCCTTTAATTCTCCACTGAATCAATGTTAATTTGTATAAATGTGGTGTGGAGGAGAGCTCTATACATAATATAGATGTCCAGAAAGATGAGCAAGTGGGTCCTAGGGCAAATTAACCCTGAAACATACCTGGAAACAAAAATAACAAAACTGAAGCTGTCCTACTTCGGACACATCATGAGAAGGCAATGTTCTTTGAAAAACACAATAATCCTGGGGAAAACAAAAGGCAGCAGGAAATGAGAAAGACCAAATATGACATGTATTGACTCTATAAAAGAAACCATAGGCATGAGTCTTCAGGAGCTGAGCAGGGTTGCTAAGGACAATATACTGGGGACATCACTCATTCATAGGGTCACCAGGAGTCCCAGCGGACTCAAAGGCACGTAACACACACCATAGCTCTAGACAATGTTCACTCACTGAAGACATAATAGAGCGAAGCTAACTTGCATGGGGCCTAAGTAAAGAAAGTTTCTGGAAAGGGAGCATGGCTTACTTCCAATACCAACCACCTCCTCCATTCAACTTCTATGAAATGGTATTCATGACAGGATATCATATTTATGACTAGAAAACAAGCTAGATTCGGTAAGACAAGTGTTGCTAAAGCCTGCATAAAAAGCTGTCAGTGACACAAATGACACTGAATGTCTGTCATTACAGATTAGTTTACACCGAGAAAGTGATTCTCATTCATATTATCTAGGCCATCAAAACAGACCTTCTATATTAATTTGCATAAGCTCTAGTTAATGAAATTATACCAATTCTTAAAACCATTATGAGGATGGAAGAGATACAGGAGGAGAAGGCGGGAAAGAACAGGATAGAGAAGGATTGGTTTTGCATGTTAAACAGAAATGTGGAGGAAGTTGGATTTTTGCCATACTCTCTGCCTCTATTGATAGACAATATACCCATGGTTCAAAACAGAATCATCAGACACTATCATAAAGACATGTGTAGATCTGAGACAGTATTTTATTTATAAGATGTCCTCTCCATAGGAAGCCTAAATTTACTTTACTACACTGCATGAAATAAAAAATGGAAAGAGAAAAACATACACACCTGCATCATACAGGCATCACAGTGACAGATAATGTTCCATGATATGGGGAGACTCCCATAGATACAGGTAGGAGAAAGAGATACTTATAATGACAGTAGGAAAACAAAATGATTACTTTTGAAAGACTGGTAGCACTAGGCCCACAGTTCGGGAAGATCACTGTGCTGAAACTCCTTAACCTTTCTTAAACAGAGAACTCTAGTAGTGAAAATTATGTGGACATTTCCTTTGGAAAGCACTAACTTCTTCCTGTTCAAAACATATTTTATCACTACTGTCACAAAAAAAGTAATAACATTTTTAAGCCATCATGGTTGTCCTTAGGTGCTTCAAGAGCCACAGTTCTTAGAGAGAAAAATAATTATAACAAAAAATATTTCAAATGATTTGTTGCCAAGGACACTCAAGTTTTGCACAAGTGATATAAAATGAGATAGAGCATGTTTTTAAAATGCATATGAATGTATAATAGCATTGCAAACAGAACAAATGTATATCTGTTCCTCATTTTGTACCTTACTTGTAAAGGAGTAGAATTGAATAACATACAATGCTTTATTTTAAGAAACATAGTATTAGGAATCTGAAAAATTTAGCCCTTTTCATTAACACTGGATAACTGGAAAACATCATAACCTCATAGGAAAAGAACATTGAAGTTCAAATGAAACAATGCTGATTTAATAATGTCCATATTCGCACTAAGGAGTGAACATCATTTACCAAAGTTTTACCATATAATGAATTTAAATGGCAACCCCAATCAAGTTACCAACATTTGCTACTATTATTAACTACATTGTCTACTGCACTTCATTTTCTGTAAAATCTTTTTGTATACACTATCCTGATTTTTTCATCACTGTTACCTTGGGAAATAAACTAGAAAACCAAGGACTAAAGAGATTATACATGACTTTCTCAACGTAACACAGCTAGTTAGTAATAAAGTCAGCAATTAAAATTTAAGGACCCAGATTACTAGTCTAATGTACTTGTAGTGTAAAATAAAAGGCTCATTATGGTTATATTATAACATGTTAAATATTGCAATAGCAGAAAATTTTAAATTTAATCTCATAAAGATATTTTTGAAGAAATGGCCTACCAAAAATGATTGGATATGAGGGTTGGTGTGTCCTTAATGTGTTGGTGAAATGAGATACAAATAATTGAAAACAGATAAAATTGCATATTAGGTAGTATCTGCACTATTTACAGAATCGTAAATACCATTTTCCCATAATCAAATCCCCATTAACTAGTTTGGTTCAAGGCTGTTAGCTTCAGCAAGATATGACACTATTGTTTAATCTTTGAGTTTCACCTGCAGAAAACAAACAAATGCTGCAATAGAATCCTGAGCAGACCCTCACAGCGAACTTGTGAGGTACCTCTATGAAACAAATACCTGTTCCTCTCAGGATTTAGTGCAACATGCTCTCCCAATGACAGGATACAGCAGCTTTGGGTGACCAAGCAGGTGTACTATGTAAAGCCTGGATACAGACAGTAAGGCTACAAAATGAAAAACGGACTAAATATTTGTCCTAATGTAGCTTGAATAATGTAAGAACATAAAATCTGGAGCAAAGCTGGGTGAACAGCAAACATCCCCGAGTGGATTTGAACAAGCAGACAGCAGTGTCTTGAAATTTATTATCCTACCTGTCAGTTGTGCAATAGCCTATATGAAATGACTTGGTGATTTCAGTCTCATTCCCAATGGGCAGCTGTTCACATCATTACAATCACTGTGAAAAGGGTAAGCTTCTTTGCAATCTCAGTAGAAAGATCGAGAAAGTTAGGGGCATGGAGTACCTACTTGTGGGAAGTTAGTGGGCCCAATGGCACTTTTTAGAGGCAAAGACTTTTATTTTCATAAACTCTGAAGTATGAATGCTGACTCTAGCCTTCATGATTTGGGACTTAAAAATAAACAAGATAAAAAAAGGCCCAAACATAGAATAAGTGGGGGCGAGAGGGGGATCTTATATAACAAGGTAGAACTGGAGAATTTGGATAGTTTTGTTTTCTATATTATTTTCCCCCATCCTATTTCCTTACTGTTAACTCATAAGTACGATATAGAAAACTTTGAATTTGGAGTAAAAAGACCTAGGAGTTAGCTTTTGTATTCCAATATCCTGCTCATCTAATTCTGGACAAGGAATTCCTCTATAAAGTGGGAGTGGAGCTATGCTCTGTGTATGTAACAGGGCTATTGTTCAGATCCAATAAGATAAATAGAAAAAAATTAAACTGTGTAATATGTTAAATGCACTCACTGATCTGAGAAATTGCTGTGCTCACCACATGCATTACCTGAAGAGACTCAATATTCAGATCACTGAACCTGGCCTTGATCATTACAATTGTCCATCTTCCTCACATTTATTTTGTGAGGAATAAAGCAATCTCAAATTTGTGTCAGGGTATATACTATTTGTGGACTGTTATATTCAGTCAAGCTCACATTGCTTTGTTGCCATGTTTGTGTGTCTGTCTGTGTCTCTGTTGCACCTCCACAGCGAGATATAAGAAACTCATGGCTATAAGAAAACATATTTACTATGATCTGTTTCTTTAGTATTTATTTTTTGGAAAAATTCATCTAATAGGGTTCTGCAGTCTTCTGGATGTCTTCAAGAGTAACCTAAGACTCTTACCATTCAGCAATGAACTCTGCCTCAGAGGTTTAACCTAGGACCCAGCACACGATAAGTGTGCAGTAAACTTTCGCTGAATGAATAAGCTACCCCCATACATGGGTCACCCTTTTTTCTATGTTTCCTCAGTCCCTATGCATACTTTACACTTAGATTTGTTGTCTGTACGTACCAAGAAACTTGTATTGTCATTGTATTTAGCATTTATTGTATGTGACAAACACATGCTAGGGTGACACCCAGTAATCCCTTCTATAATCCCATCCCTTTACATGTGTACAGAATCTGTCACTTGCTTCTAATCAACAGGATATAGATAAGGCAAAGATATTTTTCAGGTGTAATTAGAAACCCTAATGAGTTGACTTAAGCTTAATCAAAAGAGAGGTTATCCTGGGTGGGCCTAACCTAGTCTGGAGAGCCCTTTAAAAGAGTAATAGGCCATGCAGTATGGAGGTGGGACAGGCTGGAGGGGGTCAATGGGGGGAAAGGGGGACATATGTAATACTTTCAACAATTAAGAATTATTATTATAATAATAATAAATAAATAAATAAATAAATAAATAAATAAATAAATAAAAAAGAGTAATAGGCCATCTGTGAAGTTAGAGACTTGAAGCAGCAGAGACTCTCTCCATGGCTGGCTTTGAAGAACCAAGTTGCCATGAATCCTAGTTACAAAGAAATTAATTCTGCCAATGATGTAAGGGTGTTGGAAGTGGACTTTTCCCTAGTCTAGCCACCAGATGAGAACGAACCTAGCCAACACCTTGACTATAATCTTGTGGGACTCTGAGCAGAGAAATCTTCTAAGTCATGCCCCAGCTTCTGACTTATAGGAATTATGAGGTAATAAATTGTGGTGTTTTAAGCCATTCAATTTATGATAATTTGTTAACAATCATAAAAAAAATAATATACCCAGCCTGTGTACAGATCATATATCTCATCCTAGAGAATAAGCACTTTGAGGGAAGAAGACACAACTGTTTTTCCTCTTCTCTCAGTGCCTAGTGCCCAGCCAAGAACACCAGAGACATATTTGCAGGCTCAAATAAATTGTTTCTACTTGTGTATTATATCGTACACCCTGCTGATTGTTTTCAACTAGGAAAGTAAAAAAATATACTGACTTCTATTTTGTCACATATTTTTTCAGCATAGCGGCAAAAATGAGATGCACATGAACAACAGTGGGAGTTGTGTACCTACTTATCAATGCATGAGGCTGAAAAATGGCCACATTCCTTCTAAAGATGGCATTAATGTAGGATGAAAAAAATAATTCAGAAATCCAATTACAATAAATTGACTAACAAACTGGCTGTGGTGGCCACACGTGGCTGGTATAAATCAGAATTATCTTCCCCTTTCTTAATTTTCTTCTCAGTCAGGCTATATGCTTTTAAAGTTACTGAGATAACTATTTTACAACTGACCCTCAGATAGTTTTTAATAGATTTAGTTTTATCTCAAAACTAAACACCCTGAGCTCATGCTAATTTGCTTATGTAATGTACAGTTCTTTCAGTATCTAAGTTTCTACCTCAACACTGTGCTTGCCCATCAAAAACCAGTTTCTTAAACTTGGCAACATGTAGAAGCCAAAATTCAGATCCCATAAGGAAAAAATCCCCAAGACCTAAAAAACTCATTTCATCATTCAGTCTTTTCTGTTCTGCTTTGTTCTCTCTCTCTTTTTCTCTCTAGCTAACATATTATTTATTCATTACTCTAAGCGGAAAACAGTAAGTGTGGGAAATGGCATGGAGAATCAAATCCTTCATACTGGTTTTTAATGAAACTCTAGCTATAGATTCTCATTTCAATTGCAAGAAATATCAAACTTCAAGTAGCTTAATATTATTGGACAAGATAAAGGACGTGGAGTGTTATCAGTTACTTGTTCACATTGAGGCGGTAGCTACCAGGAAATTCTAATGTCTGTTTTATTTAAGTTAAGCAAGTTCCTTATCCCCTGGTTAAAATGCAAACAACACTGGGAGACAATCCCACAGAGCCTGAAGTGGCTTAGGGTTTCTAAATGACTAAATTTGCCAGCTCCTTTTCTGAGAGTAGGTTTGATGTTACCAAGGGAGTAGATGCAAAGGAGAAGGGTGCAGGTAGATTCCCTTGTTGTCTGAGGGAATAAGAGACATCTACCACTGAGATGTGAAAACATACACAAGAAAGCCAAGTCCACCTTCCAAACCTGCTAAAGAAGTTGCCTGTATTCAAGCCTGAATGCAATGAAGCGTCAGTGGTCTGCCATTGATGCCTACTGCTATGAGTTGTAAAACTTCAGTTTCAGATGCATACTTAGAGTGAGAACACTAAAAGGCTAATCCCAATGTAACCCTGATAATTGGCGGGGGGGGGGGGGAGCCTAGCAATCTGAATCTGTAACAGCAAGCCCAGTGTACATTCTTGATAACCTATAATTAAGTCAGTGCCCCTTTCTCCATAAACTGGTCTTGCAAGACCTGTTAGCTAAATGCTCACATTTTGCAGAGGCCATAAACCATGACACAGCCCCCAGAGGGGGGTGATCAGCACCGGCACCAGGCCAGGCCTTTGGGTATGGTCTCAAGACCCCCAACACCTGGGGCTTTTTACAAAGCCCACGAAAGGTCCAGAAGTATATCCATATTTGGGGAACAAAGACACAAAAAAGGGGCTAAAAGAGGGGCTTCCACCATATTGGTTTGCTCAGAATTTAAAAGGCAACCTCCTCTGAGTCTGCCAGCATAATAAAACTGTATAACTCCATTTCTCTAAGCATTGCTTAGTTTTTCTCCCGTCTTTTATAACAAGGAATTTTTTTTCTATTTTAATTACTCATGAAATGAATTAAGACAATTTCATCAATCTTGATATACACACGTAAGTGAAAAGGTGCCCCCAAATTACTGTCTGGAGGTATGGGGCAGTTGAAGAAATTGGTTCTGAAAATGTCATGGCAGAAAGGAATAGATTTCCACAAGTTTCTCTTGTATACCATCTCCCCCATACCATGGCCTTCATTACTTTCAGAAAATGCTCAAGGATATATAGCCTCTGGGGAATTAAGTGAATTTGAAAGTTCTGTGATAAGGTAGGAGACTGGCCTACTGCTCCAGTCCTTTCTTCTGAAATGGTTTCCCTCAACACCTTATAATATTGCCATACCAAACAGTCCCTCAGACATACCACAAATTATATGCCTTTGAAGGGAACCAAAGTGTTGCTACCCTGAAATTGTTTTGGGGGGATATTGGTGTTAAGCTGTTTACTAAGAAACAAAAGACTCAGAAAGAACCTTTGACCTGTCCTGCTTTCCTGCACAAGGGGTTCAGATAGAAAAACCTGATTCAGCGAAGGAATCTAAGGATGCTGCCTTTGTCTAATTTGAATTAAGTATGGTACACAGGAAGGCTTCTGGCAGGAGTCTGTTAGTCCCTGTGTCCCATTGTTTCTGAGTTGCCTATGAAGGATTTTCCTGCCTTGTGTGTTCTGCTCTTGTGTGTACATTGCCCATCCTCACTTCTGAAATCTAATACCCAGTCACTCCCTTTCACCTTTGTCCCAAAATGTCATGTACACCCAGTGTTGCCTTACTGTCTTTGGAATTTTCATCCTTATGAGAATTCCCCATGCACATGTATTAAAATTTTTATTTTCTCCTGTTAATCAGCCTATTTTAATTTGATTAGGACAGTTAGAAGAATGTAAATAGTAGGAAGATGTAGGTAGAGCACAGGAGGTTTTGTCTCGGTGCAGAGGCTGATGCATGCTGTGAGCTTACTCCAGCATTTCAGATCTTTCTGGCACACCAGGGAGATGGCAACACCAGCCTGAGCCCCTCCCAGAGCCGCCTACATAGTACCCTGACCTTTCATTGGCTCCCCTAAGATGGTGTTCCATGATTGGCCACCTCCACCTATAAATACCTGTACTTCCTCAATAAAGTTAGACCTGCGTCCCAGAACCTGGTCTCCGGAGTCGTGCATGCAAGCGTCCTACGCTAGGGGCTCCACCGTCCTCACCCCTGGGAAATCCCCTGCTTCATATGGCGCCTGAACGTGGGGCACCCAGCATGTCGGACCGGGTGAGTGACCCTCTGCAATATGGGCAATATTCCCCCCGAGGCACGCGCCCCTCAGGCGCGAGCTCTCCACGCCATTTGCAGAGTAGGCTAGTTTAAGATAAAAAAAAAAAGAGAAAAAAAAACTTCAGGAGCTGTGGGAGTGCTTCTTACACTTTAATCCCTGGTTTTCAGAAGCCTTCGACCCAGGTACTTGGGAGAAAGTACTTAAGCGTATAAGGAAAAATATTTCCACTTTCTCTAACCCCCGCCATTTTGGCCCTCCTCTCATGCCTCTCTGGAGTCCCCCCTGAACCATCTCTGCCGGTACCTGCGGCCCTTGCAGCCTCAGTGGAGGTAGGTTCCCTCCCCCCCATACTCCTCACCAGAGCCCTCTTCTCCCCCTGATGCGTGGGAGTTGTTTGTTAAAGAGCCTCGGGACAAAAGTGAAACTAACCAGTCTACTGCCGAGTCCGAGCCTTTGGGGGAGGGGAAGAAGGCACCCCCTCAAACCTTCCCAGTAAACAACAACCCCACAGCCACTCAACCACAAGCCTGGCTTCCGCCTAACCAAAAGGAGTTATTAGCCATTAGGAAAGCAGTACAGGAAGATGGTCTCTCAGCCCCATATACTCAACAACTATTAGACAATTTTAGCATTAATCTCAATTGTCCCTATGATTGG
>PVJC01045413.1:0-13714 GCA_004026665.1 Murina feae | reverse complement strand
TTTCTATGCCTCTGATTCTATTCTATTCACCAGTTTATTCTGTTCATCAGATTTTTTATTCACTTGATTCTTAGATTCACTTGTTGATAGATATGTATTTGTTGTTCATAATTTTTACTTTCCTTTTTCTTCTTCCTCTTCTCAAAGGATACCTTTCAGCATTTCATATAATACTGGTTGGGTGGTGATGAACTCTTTTTAGATTTTTCTTGTGTGTGAAGCTCTTTGTCTGACCTTCAATTCTGAATGATAGCTTTGCTGGGTAAAGTAATTTTGGCTGTAGGTTCTTGCTATTCATCATTTTGAATATTTCTTGCCACTCCCTTCTGGCCTGCAAAGTTTCTGTTGAGAAATTAGCTGACAGTCGTATGGGTTCCCCCTTGTAGGTAACTAACTGCTTTTCTCTTGCAGCTTTTAAGATTCTCTCCTTGTCTTTTGCTATTGGCATTTTAATTATGATGTGTCTTGGTGTGGTCCTCCTTCGGTTCCTTTTGTTTGGGGTTCACTGTGCTTCCTGGACTTGCAAGTCTATTTCTTTCACCAGGTGGGGGAAGTTTTTTGTCATTATTTCTTCAAATAGGTTTTCAATATCTTGCTCTCTCTCTTCCTCTGGCACCCCTATAATTCTGATGTTGGTACACTTGAAGTTCTCCCAGAGACTCCTTACATTATCTTTATTTTTTTTTCTTTTGGCTTTTCTGATTGGGTGGGTTTTGCTTCTTCATATTTCAGTTCTTTGACTTGATTCTTGCAATCCTCTCGTCTGCTGTTGGATGTCTGTATAATATTCTTTATTTCAGTCAGTGTATGCTTAATTTCTAGCTGGTCCTTTTTCATATGCTCGAGGGTCTCACTAAATTTATCGGCAGTCTCTAGAAAATTCTTGAAAAACCTAATAACCGTGGTTTTGAACTCTATATCCTGTCATTTTCTTTCCTCCATTTCTGTCATTTGTGACCTGTTTCTTTGTCTCTGCATTTTGGCTGTTTCCCTTTCTGAGTTAGGTAATCACTGAGAGGAATTAACCTCTAAGCCACTTGGTTATGAGAGTCAGCTGTGTCTACAGTGGGAGAACTTCTGTGCTGGAGACACCCTTATGGGGCAAGGGTTGTTTCAGTGGGGCTTTTGTGCTCACTGCATCTGCCCCAAGTGTGTCCCTTGTGGATCTGAGTTTTATTTAGGAAGGTCCCACTCTGGCCACTGGGTGAGGCTGGCTCTTGTATCTTTAAGGAGGTGTTGATTTAGCCTTTGCCTTAGGCTACTCAGCCTTTATTTGCAAAAGCCTCTGATGCAGCTTGGGAGGGGCAGGGCCTCGAGGGGGTCTGCAGAGCAGAGCAAATAGCTATGGCCGCTTCTCAGCCCTGTGCTAAGAGACACTGGGTCTCTGTGTCCCACGGTAATTGCTGCAAGCAATGCTGAGAGAAACTCGCTTTGGATTTCCTCCCAGTGCCAGTCAGCCCCCCTTCTCCGGGTGTGTGTCTGTGTCCCCAGAAACTTGCCTGGAACTGGAGTTCAGAGCCACTGGGAGCTTGTGGCTCCTTCCGGTTTGAAAAAGAACCGCATCCTCCAGCACCAGCCCTCTCCCTGAGCCCCGTGCGCGCGCCTCTGTGCCTCTGTACTTTGCTTCCGCCACTCCTCTGAGTCTCAGTCTCTTTCTAGTTGTAGAATTTTCACTCAGCCAGCCTTCCTGTGGGTGTGGGTGGTGTTCATGTTTTCTTTTCATGGTTATTTTGAAAGAGTTGTGCACGGCTGCATTTATGGTGTTTACCTATGCCTCCATCTTGCTGTTTCCTTACCAGAAATCATTTCTTAATTTTAGCATTGCTTGCCATTTGGAGAGACTGAGAATTTTCAAAATCACCAAATCCTGGTTCTTGTTTATCAATACTTCCCTCATCTTACATAAGCAATGAGAAGGAACCAGGCAACACCTTCAACACTTTGCTTAGATATCTCCTGAGCTAGATCCCTCAGTTTATTAGGTACATTTTCTACTTTCCACATCACTGCAGGCAATAGTGTTAAGTTATGCCACTACATCACAAAGATCTTCCTCCTCCCAGCTCCCATGTACATTTCTCACTTTTCCTTTGAGACCTCACTAGCAGCAGCATCAAAGTTCGAATTTCTATTGTCTGTGCAACTTAATTTAGAGGGTGTTTTTCTATTACAGACATCAAAAATATTCCCAGGCTTCATCCACTGGCCAAGTAGAAAGCCACTTCATATTTTTAGGTATGTTATAGCATCACCCCACTCATGGCACCAAAATCTATATCAGGTGTTTATTACTGTATAACAAATTGTCTCAAACATAGCAGCTTAAAACATATATTATTTCATCATTCCTATAGGTCTGGAATCCAGATGTGACTTAGCTGGGTGCCTCTGCCTCGATGTCTCTCACGAGGCTACAGTCAAAGAGCCAGACTATGTCTCAACTGAAAACTTGACTGAGGAAGATCCATTTCTGAACTCTTATACATGCTGTTGTCAGGATTCAGCTCCTCATGGACTGTTGGACTAAAGTCTTCAGTTCTTTACTTGCTGTTGGTTGGGGGCTTCCCTTGGTTCTTGGCCATGGGAGCTGCTCCATAGGCTGAATGGAAGTCTTACAACTAGGAAATTAAAGAAGAAGCCACATTGAAACTAAAAGCAGTGCAAAGACACAAGACAGGCTGGCCCCACACTCACTTGTGGCAGTTTAAAATTGGGAGGGATACCTTGATTGTGGAGGTTTCTTCTGAGGAGTGAAGGGTCCCAGCCCCACCCCAGGCCCCTAGCCCAGGGTTCCAGTGCCAGGATGGAATGGGTGTTGGGGGGATGGGTAAAAAACGGTGAAAGGATTAAGAAGGTAGGTCAGTTGGTTAGAGTGTTGTCCCAACATGCCAAAGTTTTGGGTTCAATCCCCGGTCAGGGCACATACAAGAATCAACTAATGAGTGCACAAAGAAGTGGAACAACCAACTGTTGTTCTCTCTCTCTCTCTCTCTCTTTCTCTCTCTCTCTCTCTCTCATCAATAAATAACAAAATTTTAAGAAAGAAGTACAAGTTGGTAGTCACAAAACAGCCATGGGGATATAAAAGTAAAGCATATAGTCAATAACATTCTAGTAACTGTCCAAGCATTCACCCGCGGGGAAAAGCCATAAATCATCCTCCCACTCCAGCCAGGTGCAGCCTGACCGCCCTGACCATAAACGGCAACAATGATGGATTCCTGAAACAATGCTGAGATCCTGAAACTGCTTGCTCAACCATAGCCCCCTGGCACCAGCAACGTCCGGAGGGGTCTTGGGCAAGACTGGAAAAGTTACAGGTTGGCAAACTGCGGACCACTCCCTCATACCAAACCCCTCCCCTCATCCCCCTGCCCCAGACCTTAAAAATGCAGCCCAGTTCAGTTTGGGCACAACTCCATCGGCCCTTCTCCTTTCCGGGGCCTGTGGACTCATCCGTTTGCTCCTAATAAAGCCTGGCTCATTTTCCATTTGGCTCAATCTTTAATTCTTCGACGGCTTAATTAAACAGTAACTGTATGTAGTGTCTGATGGGTACAAGATTTAGCAGGAGATCCTGACCGGTTTGGCTCAGTGGAAAGAGCATCGGCCTATGGACTGAAAGGTCCCAGGTTTGATTCTGGTCAAGGGCATGTACCTTGGTTGCGGGCACATCCCCAGTAGGAGGTGTGCAGAGGCAGCTGATCGATGTTTCTCTCTCATTGATGTTTCTAACTCTCTATCCCTCTCCCTCTCTCTCTGTAAAAAATCAATAAAATATATTTTTAAAAAAGGATTTAGCAGGAGGATCACTTAGTAAGTTATGTAATGTATAATCACTGGGGTGCACACCTGAAACTAATATAATAATATATGTCAACTGTAATTGAAAAATTTTTAAAAATGATTTTTAAAAGCAAGCAAGAAAAAAAACTGAGCAAAGGGAAAGACCATGAGATTTAAGAGATAGAGTGAGGGAGAGACAGGAGATTAGAGGGGACAGGAGGGAGGAGACATGCATGAAGAAAATTAAAATTACAAAAAGAAGCAGAAAAAAAAAAGTAACCATGTTAAAAGAAATAAAACCAGAGTGAGAGTGAGAGCCGTGAGGAACTAGGACCCAGGGCAGAAGTTTGCTCTCCTCAGGCATGGCCTCCCCACAATTAGCTGCAGAGCAGCCCTGAGAAGACTAAGCTGTAAAACTGTTTAACCGTGAGGACTTTAATCAATAAGAAGCAGTGTAACATTTGTGCTTCCTGTTCCTCTTGTTTACACAGAAGACAAACTGAAAACTCTATTTCTCCAGTCTCAAACATTTCCTCCAGGAAGCCACGCTCCTTCAGAATCAACACCGAAATAGTGAGAACACAAAATTAAGCACTTGGGCAATGCTATATTTAGATCCAACTAAAAGGCAGCCTCTAGCTTTCTCCTTCCCTCCAGCTGGGTCAAATCTCAGCAAAACTCCTCAATTAAATTGCCACCAATTTGTAGTCTCCTGCTAAGACTTCTGGCCAGTTTTAAGCAGGAGCCAGGAAGAGTGGCTGATAAGAGGACAGCAGCTCTGGGAGCAAAAGTCAAGTCCAACATCACCCTGGGGCAATGTCCCTCAGACAGTCTTGCCCTGATCAGTCCTGATCAACCAGGGGTGGACTGCCCTGCTCACAGCTCGCTCACCGCTCACCTCCGCGCTCCCGAGGCCTCTGCACCTGCACAGACCAGGGAGGGGGAAGTGCAGCAGGCGGTTAAGAGCACAGGGCTGGGGTCAGACAGTCCCAGCTTTGAATCCCAGCTCTGCCTCTCCCTGCCTATGTGGTTTACCAGTTATTTGGCCTCCCTAAGCTTTAGCTTTGTTATCTGTGAAATGGGTAGATGAATAGCTGCCAGGTAGCATTGCTGTCTTACATGTGACTGTTCAGGGAATGCCTGCAGCATATCTGTCACCTGGTAGGAATGTAGCACACATCCCCTGATATGATTAAATCTCACTCCGCCTCCTACAAAACGTGGAGATATGCCTACGTCTGAGCACTTAGCATACTGGATTGAAATTATCCAACTCAGGTCTATTTCACCCTGAACAACAACAAAATTAGCCTGCTCTCCACCTTCAGCACTTACCAACCATGGGTGCTCCATAACGTGCTCAGCAGATGAACGAAGCTAGGAGCAATGACGGAAATACTGTTTCCTTCTCTACTTTCACACTCTACTCAATACTGTGGCCACCTGATGTGTGGGGTTTTTCCCCACACCAGGCAGTTCTCAAACACCAGCTGGGCGTCCTACAACCCAACTCAATTCTTACATTGTCTGCATGGGTTTAGCTTCAGATTCCAGGGGTGAAGGGCTCAGTCCAACAAAACCTCCTGCCCTCTGCCCCTCTTTAGGTACCAATTGACATCACCTGTACTGCTGACTGCCCAGCTATAAATCAGAGGTTTCCACACCTGCTCCTCTCATTCCATTCATTTGCTAGGGTGACTTATAGAACTCAGGAAAATAGCGTTTATTTACTAGACTACCCATCCTATATAATAAAGAGGGAATATGCAAATTGATCATCACTCTGGTCAATTTGCACCCACAGCTGAGGCTAAGTTCCCATAATGAGCCTTAAGGAGCAATCAGCAGGGACCTGAGGCTGCGCGCCCATCCACCTCCTGTATGGGGCTTAACAGGAGACCTCAGGCCGTGCCTTCCACCCACAGGGCTTGACAGGAGACCTCAGGCTGCTCCCCCCACCCTGGCACCAGGCCAGAGGAACTTAGGCTGCACCCTCTTCCCTGGTGCCAGGCCAGGGGACCTCAGGCCATGCCCCCCGCCCTGGCCCCAGGCCAAGGGACCTGAGGCTGTGCCCCCCACCTAGTGGGACTTGACAGGGGCCCTCAAGGTGTGCCCTCCGCCCTGGTGCTGGACCAGGGGACCTCAGGCCATGCCCCCAACACTAGCACCAGGCCAGGGGACCTCAGGCTGTGCCCCTGCCCCGGCGCCAGGCTGGGGGATCACAAACCACTCCCTTCACCCAGCAGGGCTTGATGGGGGAGCTCAGGCCATGCCCCCCTGCCCTGGCACCCAGGGGACCTGAGGCTGCACCCCCCCACCTGGCTTGATTGGGTGGGACCAGCCGGGTCTGGATATAGCCCAATGAAGGGGGGCCATCCAGGTTTGGGTCTCGAGCGATTTTGAGGTGCACATGGGTGGTTGAAGACTTGACTCTGGGTTCCATGGTGCACCCCAGACTCTGACAGGAGGAAGATTTTCATATACATTTTAATAATTTTCCTTAATCTCTGACATTTCTATTATAGAGAAAGGGCAAATAGCAATATTAAAATATTTCCTCTAATTAATTCCCTTTTAATGTGCACGAATTTTGTGCACTGGGCCACTAGTTTATTATAAAAAGAATATAACTCAGGAGTGGCCCAATGGAAGAGTTTCAAAGGGCAAGGTGTGAGGGAAGGGGCTCTGAGCACCCACGTCCTTTCTGAGTGCTCCACTCTCCCAGCACCTCCATGTGTCCACAACTTGGAAACTCTCTGAAACCTCTCCTTTTGGGTTGTAGGGAGGCCTCCTTACATAGGCATGATTGATTGGACTGTTGGCCACTGGCAATTGATTCCATCTCAGCTTCTCGTTTCTCTGTAGGGGTGGGAGGAGGGGCAGGGTTAATGTTCCAAGGCTCAAATCCTGTGGTTGGTTCCCCTGGCAACCAGCTCCCATCTGAGTTATCCAGAAGCACTCCAAAATAAACTCAGGTGATGGACAGGGGCTTGTTAGCAATAACAAAACTCTATTTTATCTTTAAGGCTCTTACCATGTAGGAAATTCCGGGGGTTTTAGGAACTCTAGGCCAGGAACAGGATAGAAAACAAATATGTATTTATTACAAATCACAATGTTACAGGTGCATACTACACAGATGGTCAGTTCACATTTACCCTGTCAATATGGACTCAGAAGAGATCCACAGAACCAACTCTTCCAGAAATTTCTCTGTAACATGATCTCCTTCCTGGTTTGTTCTCTCCCAGACTTGCCTATTCAACCCCTTGCTCTTTAAACTCAGTCAGTCACTTAGGGGAAGAGGCCCATCCCACTTAGGCAGGTGAACTTGGTGAAACCTTCCCAGTCAGCGGAGGCAGCAGCGTTAACTTCCACAGTGACAAGGAGTCTCAGCCCGAGAGGTCTGGAGTCCTCATCTCCATGGATGGGAGAGCTCTGCATTGTCTTCAAGGCAGAAACGGCCCAATGAGCCACTCAACCACTCAGCCGCAGGAAATGGCCAAATGGCAGGTCAAATTGCCCATAATTTTGACAAGGAGAATTTTGACAAGGATGATTCCAGCACCTCTCTAGGGAGACATGAAATTCAGAATTTAAGCATCAAGAAAAGGAATCATAAAAAAAAAATCTCTGCAGAATTTACATCCTGTCATAAAATGGGAAGGACTTGGGATGCAAAGGGATCCCTGCATCAGCATATTGCGTTTGTCAGGAAATCACCTCCCAGCTGGCCCAGGCTGTTTGCCTTCAGTGGATTCCTGTCAGGGCCAGAACCATCCAGACGTTTGCAGTGATAGAATATCAATTGCTTTATCAAGTCTAAGGCTGCCAGGAAGAGTTGACTCTTGCTGGAAATATGCACTGAGGTACTCTGGCAGCTACGGAGCCATGTCATGACACCACCAGTCTGTCCAGACACAGAGGATTTGTGCTTCTGCATGAGCAGCTTGAGCATGTGCAGCAGGGGTGGGCCAGCCCCTCCCACTCCAGCAGCCTTGAGTCTGCAAATGTCTAGCGGGGCCTTCATCCCTCACGTGCACCATTTGCTTGAGGTGTACTCCTCGAGGAATCTCTTAGCCAAGTGACCTTTCAGTGGCTGGGAAGGCATTTCTCTTCCCCTGTTGTGTGAGTTTGCCACCCAGGAAGAGATGGATAGGGGAGGGTATCCAAGGAATCACCCCACCCCCACCCCCCAGAGCTCTCCTTGTGTAATTCACTCTTCCTCCTCATCCACACTGGAAGGACACTGTCTTGTCAGTTGACACAGATGGGCATTGCCCCCTCACCTGGAAGACTAATGGCAGCCTTCATTCCAGTGGAGAGCTAAACACTCCCTAAACAAAGGGCTCAGAAAGTATCCCGGTATCAAGTCTGAGGAGAGGTGAGGAGACTTTGCCTCTAATTTGCCCTTTGTATGGAGGAGGTGAAGACAAGGCCTCCCCCTTCGAGCTGGAGCCTCATTCCCCCAGTCCTTTCTCATGGAAGGCCACACCATCCAGGTTCCTCCTCTCCTCTCTGAAACATGCCAGACCTTCTACATGTAAGGGATGCCCAAGGCCTGAATCCTTTCTGTGGAAGCCTCTGATACCAGCTGGATGTCAGTAAAGTCATTCCACACCTGAGCTTCTGCTCTCTGTGTGTGGGAGGGGGGGGAGGGTGTGAGGGTCCAGGGGTGGCAGAAGTAGCTATTGTTTCCTGGGTGTAGGGAGAGAAGTGGGTGTTTCAAATGCACTTAGATCTCCCAGAAGCTGGCTCCAACCAGCTCCCTCCTAATTGTATGAAATATAAACATGACTCGCTATGGCAAGGATTCATTCCTTTTGAAACTCATATATTCATTTTAGTTATATGACTTGGACTCTACTCTTTATGAAGCAATAATCCTGACCTTTTTATGATAAAGAATCTTTTCTCTTCTTCCTGGACCAATTCATTACAAAGGGCCACCAAATGCCTCTGCCTGAGCAAGCTAGGACAATGCAGGCATGTTCCTAGCTGTCTCTTATCATCATGGTTAGGGTAGGGTGGGGGCCTTTTCAACTCACTCTGCAGCACATACAAAGACACTTCCAACATCCTATGTCAACCCATGAGCACAGACACCAATCCACCTTCGGGAGTTCAGCTGTTTCACTGCCACCCACAGCAGCAATCTCCAGGAATGGGCCCAGCGAAACAGCCTTCCCAAGGAGAAGGGGATGGTGAGCAGACCTCAAGAGCACCTCCCATGCAGGGCACATGGATTTCCAGACTAGAAAGCACTGCTGAGCACCAGCAGAGCCCAGGGTAAATGTGGGGACTTCAAGGGTCTTGAGTGGCTGTCATTCCTTCCTAACCAGCCTCAGGACCTTCACCTTGGGTTTAAGTCTTGAGATTTTGAGGCCTCTAAGATATATGCCAGATTAGTCTCCTGCTCTGGGCAACGTCGATGGTAAAACACCTTTTTCTCTCTACTGGAGCCTCTTTTTATCAATTATTCATATTCTAGTGTCTAGCATCTTAGAGAAGGGTTCTCCCACTACTCCACATACTCTTAAAACTATTTTCTCCCTTCACTTCTTGGTCAAGCTTCTAGAAAAAACATTCTACACTTACCTCACTTGTCACTCACCTCACCCACTGAAACCTGGTTTGCGCACCACGACTCAGCCACTTGCTGCTAAAGTCTTCAGTGACCTTCTGGTCATGACATCCAGTGCCCACCATAATATTGGCACCTCCTGGTTTTCCTTTGCTGCTCTGGCTGCTTTTAAACATAGGGTGACCACGGAATTTTTATGTAATCCAGGACACTTCTAAGAGTGGAAAAGGGCAGAATAAACTATCATGTGAGAACAATCAGGCATAAACCAGAACAAATTGCAGACAAGCCAGGGTCACATTTGCTATCAGTCTCCTTTACCAGGTCTTTCTTGACTTTTCCTTAAAGGCCAGCATCTCTCAGGGCTCTGTCCTTAAGCCCTCCTCTTTTCATTCTAAATACTTCTCTTAGGCGACCTCCCACATTACCAAGTCTTCAAATATCATCTAAATGCTAATGATTTTCAAATCTATATCTCCAAGTGAGGTGGCCAGCCTCTAAGATGGCACCAATGATCCTTGAAATCTGGTATTCATACCCTGTGTATCACCTCTATCAATGTATCAAGGTCAGCCTGTGTGACCAATAGAATATCATGGAAATTATGGTGTGTGACTTCTGAGGGTTAGATCAATAAAAGACATTGCCATTTCTGTCCTCCTTTCTTGTATCACTTATTCTGGGGGAAGCCAACAACTATATCGTGAAGACACTTAAACAAACCCTATGCATAAATCCAGATGGTAAGAATTTACAGCAACACTTGACAGCATGTTAACCATCTTGGAAGCAGATCCTGCAACCCCCCTTGGACATCTGAATGACCAGCATTTTGAGTGCAACCTCATGAGAAACCCCTAAGCTCAGGCTCTCCTCCATTCACAATTCACAGAAACTGAAGGAATAAATATTTATTGTTTAAACTGAGCTTTGAGAGGAATTTATTATTAAAAAAATAAACAACTTTGTTCTTTCTCTTAAGTTTTATATCCACATATCTAAACATCTCAACTCTGTACTTGAATAGCCCCAAAACAAGTAAAATTCAGCACTTCTGAAATTCAACATCTTTTCCCCTTCACCACTCTCTTCCCTAATCTGCTTCTTCACTGGTTTCCCATCTCATTAAGTGGTGGCTGCATCCTCTCAGAAAGCCAATCATCACCCTTGACTCTCCCCTCTTCCTCCATGTCCTATCCATCATTCATATCTGACAACAGATTCTTCCTCCTAAATAAATGTCTGACTCCCTCCACCTCTGTCCCTCTATTTCCGTCGTCATCTCTCTTCCGAGTTACTATGACAGCCTCCTTAACTGATCTTGCTTCTGTTTTTACCTCCTTCCTATCAAGATCGTTTTATAAGAAAATAAATCAACCACATCACTGCCCTCCATAATAAAACCCTTCAATGACATCATAATGCCCTTAGAATAAAACCCAAACCCCCATTACAGCTCACACAAAAAAACATGAAACATCCTCAACCGAGCCCCCACCCTCCTGCTTTGCCACTCCTCACCTGGGCATGGTCTGCTCCTCTTTGCCTATCAGATTGTGCACATTCTCTTCCTCTGCCTGGGACCACTACCCTTTCCCAGAGCTGTCACCAGACGGACTCTTACTCATCCTTCAGATTTCAGTCTAAAAGTCACTTCCTCTAGGAAGCCTTCCCTGCATAATGCTGACCATGTCAGTCCTGTTGCAGGTTGGGTTACCCCAGGAAGCAAAGCCTGAGACCGACATAAATGTGCAGGAGGTTTATTGGGGAGCACTCTTGAAGTCAACACTGTGGAAGGGGAGGGAGCAGGATTGGGGAGAAAGAAAGGTTGACCTGTGATGCAGCCCCAGAAAGGCCTCAGGTGATTTCACGAGGGTT
Organism: Murina feae; assembly: GCA_004026665.1. Classification (NCBI taxonomy): domain Eukaryota; kingdom Metazoa; phylum Chordata; class Mammalia; order Chiroptera; family Vespertilionidae; genus Murina; species Murina feae. The sequence continues at coordinate 2,466 of PVJC01045413.1, read as the reverse complement.
CTGAGACTCAAATGACCCTTTGAATTGTCCCACACTGAGGCAAGGAAGTGGGGACTTCATAGATACACATTCGTCAGTCTTTGGATGTAGATGGCCTGGGAGGGGGACGTAATCTGAGGCCAGAAGGCTCTCTTCAAAGGAGGATATCGCCCCCAGCCAGCAGCTGAAGGCCCTCCCTCTACTGCAGTACTCCCAGCTGCTGGGGGGCTAAGTCTTCGTCATGACGGAGGCTCTCTGAGGTACATCACGGAGTACTCCACAGGAAACTCTGTTATTTACTCCCACACACCCTATACTCTAGTTTCCGCATTTCTTGAGCACAAGTTCACACCCTTTCCATCTCTCTGGCTACCACCTAACACTACCTTGTGTATAGTAGGTGCTCAATTAAAGTCTACTGGATGAATTTGAGGGAACACAGGTGAACTCCAGGGCCTTCCAGGGAATGACGCTTGTACAGAGCTCCCTGGAAATCCCCCTCCCTGAACTGCAACAGCTCCCACCTGAGCCAAAGCCATGTGACATTACCAAGACTGGATCTGGTCCCAGAACAGAGGATTGAGCCAGCCCTGAGCCCTGGAGGAACAGGGTAGGCATGCTCCACACCCGCTGGGTCAGCTCACTGCTGCAGAAATGCCGAGCTGGAATTAAGTCTGGTGCAGCCACACACCCCAGGGGAATTTTTCTCATTTTATTCTCACATATTAAATTTTAAACAGCCCTTAAAGACGCTAGCTTAACACAGAAATCAGACACAACAAAACAATGTATTTGTTTCCTATTAATATGATAGAGCAGACAGCCCTGCTGCAGCAAAGCTGTGAGTTACTGGAGAAAAAATCAACCCTCTTCTGATCTGGGAAGACCAGTTGTTCTAGCTGGGTCTATGTTCCCCACAGAGGTCACGACCCCAGCTCCTCATGACCCCGGCTGGCTGCACATAAACTCACTGTTTGGCTGCTCCCACGGACAGGCCCAGGAGCCCTTGTGTAGCTTCTAGCTGCCTGAGGAAGCTCAGGGAGATCAGAGGCTGTAGCCCAACATAGCTCTCCACCAGCCCCCGTTCTCTGACACCAGCTGCATGCCTCAGCCTCGACAGCTGGAAGGGTTCCTGCAGAATCTTCTGTGAGGTGGACAGGGTGCACCTAGAGGAGAGGTCATCTGTATGCCCACCTCCATTTTCCCCACTGAGCTGGGCCCTGCCACTGGGCATGAGATATTCAAAAGCAGCCTTTAGAACAGGGGCATCTTGACCTAGCGTGAAAACAAGTTATGCAAATCACCGGCAAGTAAAGTGGGCTTTAAATTGGATGATCATATAACTTATCCAAATGAGGACACTTTGGAGAACAAAAGAGAATGTTTTTAATCATTAAGCCACAATATATACAAATATGAATCATTATATATTTTATACCTGAAATTAATGTTATAAGTCAATTGTAGCTCAATTAAAATTTCATTAAGCTGAGATAACATGAGTGCATTGTGACTAGCTTTAGAGTCTTCCATCCTATCCTGAGCTTTCAACCTGCCCGCCCCACTCTCAAGCCTCGCTGTGCCCAGAGCTCACCCCAAGGGCAGGGCCGAAGATGGATGAGGCATCTGGATGAAGTGCAGGTCCAGGAAGGCATGTGGCCCAGAAAAGGAAGGAGGGTCAAACACAGCTGTGGTTGCATGTTTCCTGGGAATTTTAAAGAGCGTTTTTGTCTAAAATCTGGTGTGACAAAATGACGAGGCACCAGTTTCTGCTCTGTATCTTCCCTCCTGTGACCCCTTTAGTGCCCCGTGCAAAACAGTTTTGTGGAAAGGAAGATTCTAAAAGGGGAGGTGGGTGGGAAACCCTGATCTAACCCTCTCCCCTGCCAAGTTTGCCCGATCAGCCCATCCTCTGCATTCAGGGTTGGAATAGCAGCTCTTCTCTCCAAGCTTCTGTTTGCTCATCACTCTGGGCCAAAGGAGATTTGAATCTTCACAAAAGTAAAGAAACTGGAGGCCACTATCCATTACCCACTGGAGGCCTGAGCAGCCACAGGTCATCCTGGGGGAGAGTGGGTGCTGAGCCCTGGACACTGAGGTACTGTGTGTCTCTGTGTGTGCTGGTTCATGTGCTGGTGTACGTATGCACTGGTGTGTGTGCTGGGGTGTGTGCTGGTGTGTAATGGTATGTACGCTAGTGTGTGTGCTGGTGTGTGTATGCACTGGTGTGTGTGCTGGGGTGTGTATGCTAGTGTGTGTGATGGTATGTATGCTAGTGTGTATGCTGATGTGTGTATGGCCTGGTGTTTTTGCTGGTGTGTGTGCTGGTGTGTGTGCTGGTGTGTGTATGCACTGGTGTATGTGCTGGTGTGTGTGCTGATATGTGTGCTGGTATGTGTGCTGGAGTGTGTGCTGGTGTGCATGCTGGTGTGTATGCTAGTATGTGTAATGGTGTGTGTGCTGGCGTGTGTGATAGTGTGTGTATGC